>JAWQFJ010004189.1:32500-80000 GCA_034096865.1 Theodoxus fluviatilis
AGACAGAGGCAGAGAGGCTTGGAGAGAGATATAGCTGTGAGAGAGTTGAGAGAGAAAGTTGTGTGTGTGTGTGAGAGAGAGAGAGAGAGAGAGCGACAGTCGTGACACGAGTCTGATGGAGGGAAGAGAGAGCGAGACGAGAGAGCAGAGCGAGTAGAGAGAGAAGAGAGGTTAAGAGTGAGAGACGAGAGACTGAGAGTGCAGAGCGTAGAGAGAGGCAGAGAGAGAGAGAGAGAGAGAGAGGCACACAGAGAGAGAGAGAGAGAGAGAGAGAGGGGGGGGGGGCACAGAGAGAGAGGCACCGAGAGAGAGAGAGGCACCGAGAGAGAGAGAGAGAGAGAGAGAGAGAGAGAGAGAGAGAGGCACACAGAGAGAGAGAGGCACACAGAGAGAGAGAGGCACAGAGAGAGAGAGAGAGAGAGAGAGAGAGAGAGAGAGAGAGAGAGAGAGAGAGAGAGAGAGAGAGAGAGAAAGCAAGACCGACGCCACCAGGAAAATGCGTCATAGTGTAGTGTCAATCCCAGCAACAGCGTCTGAGCTTTAGTGTCCTGTTTGTTCCCGCCTCTGCAAGGTTAGACTACAACAGCGGATCCACTTCCAATTCACAGACGGACGCACAGTCCCTGTCATCCTTCAACATGAGGGACAACCATCACAAAACATTATCTCCTCATTCATTGGGCGAATTTATTGTTTCCCTACCAGCACTGCAACAACCATGTGTACAAAGGACGCATGGACCGGATCCAACACCACTTCCATTCCCTGGGGGCAATGCAACTCATTGCTTGCTCACTGAGGCGTCAGGAGCAAATCGCATTGCAGAGGATCCACAATGCCCTCATAGACTCTAGCTTTCACTCCTGGGTTGGGATAGGCGATATTGGCGAATCACCTTAAGGATCCACTACAGCACTCGCTCAAAATCGGAGAAACAGTCGACATAGTAGAAAATGAATGTATTATTGTCTTCATTTGACCCCAACATTCGATTTCGATTTTTATCTAATTAATTCCTTAAAAGCTCACCTGGAAATTGTGAAATTCACGCCCAAACAGGAAGTGACGCGATGTAAGTACGCACAACGCGAATGCGTGGAGACAGCATGGCGACATCCAAGCCAAACCTTTTGGAGAAGCGTTGTGGGGAACGGTGTGCCGTAGCAGAAGACACGCTGAGAAGTGATGATGGAGTGGGCATCCATAGATTTCCACGAGACTCATCACTTCATCGACAGTGGGTTCAATTTGTGAGCGTATGTCGTGCAAACTTTGTGCAGACCAAAAATTCGGTGATTTGGAGCAAACATTTCGGACACCACTGTACCCGGGTTCACAGCGCCGGTCAGAGGAGATGGGACTGCCCAAGAACCCTAGAACATTATTGCCAACAGCTGTCCCATCAATACAGAAACAATCGGCGATATTCTACAAAGTGTCCCAACAGTTTATGTGCAGTAAAGTTTGTAATTGCACTAAGTTGTCAAGACATCCAGTCATCGGCAACTGAACAAACAAAAATAATCGGCAATGCTTTACAAATTACAGTCCCAAACGTTACTGTGCAGTAAAGCCCATAACTTAGAGAGCAGACTGGCCTCCGGATAACTCGACACTCCAATTAACTCGACCGCTTTCTCCGTTCCCTTGCAATGTCGAGCTAACCGAAGTGGACTGCATAATCGAGTGGCACAGTTTAATGTACATTCCACGAGGAAGAGGATGGTGGTGGAGTAATGCAAGATAAAGGTAGGACTGTTGAGTAAATGCATTTATGGGTAGGGAAATTTGTTCTAAAAGAATGCCAAATATAATCTTATCGCAAAGTTTCAATCTTTGACCCTCAGCCTTACCATGTTGTCGAGTGTAGTCGATCCGATGTACTCGGAGGAGGATTAATGTCTTCTTCTGAGTCATCTGCATCGCTGCAGTGTGGTTGGTTCCGATGCGGCTGAATGAAGGAACGTGATCCATACGATGCTTCGATGAAAGTGTCCGAATAGCTGTCAAAGACGCTGCTTTTGCAACCCATTTGCACGCTTCTAGCGTTCGTCGCCATCTCGCCGTGGAAGGAAGTACCACGCTGACGTTGCAGTCTCGCTCATGCGCACGAAAAATGCTTAATTGGTTTGTTCGGCCAGGTGAAAACTAGCAGTTTTACAACGCAATATCTCGGAAACGAAAAGTGTTTTGTCTAAACGAACTTAACCGATAGGTTCAACTTTTCAAAATGCATCTACTAACAGTACACGTTGAGCGTGCCCCAGTGGATCTTTAACCAAGGATGCAGCTTTGCGATCCGCTCAGCACTAAACACGAAACGTACCAGTCCCGAACGATTGCAAAGGGAGAGCTTCGATACAGTCACTGGAATAATCCCTCACTGGTCAAAAGTCAAGCCGATGGAGCAATACCTAGCGCATCAGTCGTTACCCCAGAGACCCAGATACCGGCCAGGAATGCAGCGTTCGCTTTAAATGTTCAAACATGACGTAATGGTGGGAAATGTGACCTGGGCGAAGAAAGCAACGCATAGCTCGGCAGTGTCACGTAAACTGCTTTCCCCGACACCAGGATTATTTATGGAGTCCTCGGGACCGCGAGAGTTTCATTATTCAAGCATCGACTGGGAGGAAAGATAACATCGATCAAGTGCCACCCACCTCTCGGCTGTGAGGTCAGGCAAACACACAGAGTTGTCTCCCCGCTCAACGAGGGAAGGTGACTTGGGAACAAATCGAAGAGCCTGTCTGCTTTCGTGGACGAACAGCCTCTACAGGGACTACTACGGTGCATTTACCCTGGAACGTTGATTAATTCATACCTCTTCTTACCAGCTTACGAAGTCCAGCGCTGATGAAAATGGCGTCGCAACCGTGACCAATCGGAAAGATAATAAATTGCATGAGGCAACCTGTCTGACATCTTCCACAAGAGACGCCCCAATGTTAGGCAGAGTAATCTGCCCATTAGTGCTCTTGACAGAATGAGGACGCATTACACTTACTCATTGGAAACAGATGCATCACGTGCTTGTATTTTGTGGATGTCTCTTTCGCCGCATAGTTCTGTTCAATGCAGGACCCAGTTTAAATACGCAATAACTTTCTTTCTTCAGTAATGGGCAGGAAGTTTAGAGTTTGCAGGTTTGGAATAACTCTTACATGGCTTTTAACGTACTAAACGTTTGCACTCTTGAATCGCCGATGTTGGTTTGTCTGTACGCATGTCAATCTTACTCGCCCTCTCTCTCTCTCTCTCTCTCTCTCTCTCTCTCTCTCTCTCTCACTCTCTCTCTCTTTCACACACACACACACATACACACACACACACACTTTTTCTCTCTCACACACACATGCACACACTTTCTCTCTCTCTCTCTCTCTCTCTCTCTCTCTCTCTCTCTCTCTCTCTCTCTCTCTCTCTCTCTCTCTCTCTCCCTCTCTGTGTGTAAGCCTAAGTGTGTTTCTGTCCCTGTCTGTCTGTTAGTCTACCTGCCTCCCTGCCCGTTTGTCGGTCTGCATGCCTACCTCCCTGCCTGTCTATGTCTGTGTGTGTGGGTTTGTGTGTCTGTCTATGTGTCTGTCGGTATCTCTCTCTCTCTCTCTCTCTCTCTCTCTCTCTCTCTCTCTCTTTATCCACACCACGGGTTCTAATCATAGCCCCAGGTCTGGTTTGCCATTACTGCTGGCCGATCCATCTCGAGCGCTGTCACGCACGGCAAAGGGCTGGAGGCAACAGGAGTGATCCACAGAAAAACCCAGGCGAGGTTCCTCCTTCCACAACGTGAGTTCCATTTTTCCCCGAGGTGCTGGTGGCCGCATTATTGCCAAATGCACCAAGCTTGGAATCGTGTCCGACTGCCCTCCCTGCCTGTTCTGGGTAGGCTGATCCAATTCCCTCCCCTCGGCATTGCCCTGTCTGAGAAAATCCCCCAATAAAACTGTCGACGAAAGAAATTAAATGACGATGGAATTGTGTCTCGCTTGAGAGGACGACCAGAGTGGGCGGGAGTGGCCATTTCCTCGAGGAAGTGAATTAGGCGTGGGAGAGAGTCCTTCCTTTGTCTGCGTATCTGTCTGCCTGTCTGCTTGGCTGACTGTGAGTCTGCCTGCTTTTTGGTACGAAAGTCTGACTACTTGTACAAGTCTGACTCGCTGTCAACCTGGTTACTTACGTGCACGCCCATCCGTCCAGCAGTTTGTCTCTATTTCCGTGTGTCTGTGTGTCTGTGTATGCCTAAGTGTGCATCTCTGTCTCCGTTTGTCCGTCTGTTTGTCACTCTCTCTGTCCGTCTGTCTTTCTGTCCGTTTCTCTCTCTCTCCCCCCTCCCAAGCACCCTCTTCTCCCTCCCCCGCAACCCAAAATACCATTTACTCATACATACTGACATCTACTATATTTGCACGCACACGCGCACACACACACACACACACACACACACAGACAGACACACACACACACACACACACACACACACACACACACACACACACACACACACACTGATTACAGTCGGTTGGGTAGGCTAAATAATTTGCGCAGCGTATTCTTTATTTAATCGTGAAAAGTCATGGCTTGTAAAAAGTCCCATCATTCATCATGTGCTCAACTGGAAATTGTGAACGAACGATTTCTCAGAATGCATTTCTTGCAAGCGATTTGAACAGTCTACTTCAGTATGACAATTGCGGAAAATTTTGAAGATTCGCAGATACATTTTTTGTTGTCTGTTGCAAATAATTTCTTTTATAGTTTTGCATAACAATGTCAATTTTAGGCAGCTGGTCTACTCCATGACCAATGCTTAATCGTTTCTGGGTTTTTTTTCTTCTCAAAATTAAAAAAGCACAAATATAAAAATAACATATTGGTGCTGGCATTGGCTTAACTGACGCAATTAAACTCTTTTTGTTACACGGGAATAACATTAATCTCAATTCTGTGAGAAATTTGCATCTGGTTCGAACTCTTCTGCTTTCCACATTACGCGATTTTCCGTGTGCGACGGAGTTTAAAACAAAGGTTTCTTGTCAACGGATGACTTTAGTCAAGTTGTTTCCATGGCACCCGAGAACTCTTGCAAACAGAAATTGGGAAAAAGGTGAATAACATATTTAGGGCGAGTAGCCTCTTTGGCTTCTAGGGGCCACCCTGGCTGAGTTACTGGAGCAGGCCCCGAAAGCCGAACAGCCAGTATTTTCAATTGGTGAGGGGGAGGATTGAACAGCTCCGGCCGTATATGTTACTCTTGACATGAAGAACAGTTCCGAGCGCACAATACGTCCCCAGGTGGCACCTGATGCTGCTTGGGGACACCCCTGGTCGAGCGACAGGAGCAGGCCCCGAAAACTAGGTAATCACGGTGTCCAGCTGATGAGGAATACGGACGTTTCGGCCACGACATCTCGGCCATGGGCGTTTCGACGAGAAGTGTGCAGGATAGGAGACATTTCGGCCAGAAGTGTATAGAGTAGGAGACATTTTGGCCAGCACTTACATGATACTGAATATTTACAGACACCATAAATTTATCAATTGATTAGAGTATTACAAATGATTTGTTACCCAATGATAAAAGTATTTCGTAAATATGTTCAAACAACACAACTGAAGTCATATATACATGAAGTGGTCCCCCCCCCGCCACACACACACACATTAGTAGTAAAAATAAGGGGACTGGTCGAAAGGTCCTACACTCAGCTGTCGAGGGGGAAGGACTAGCGGCAGTCGCTCTGCTAGTCTCCGAGGCACGCGGTTCAGATAAAGAACTTTTAACCAATCCACTGGACAGTAGAGCTGAGATGTTTTGCCCCGAACATTTCCCCCCTGCTTTGTTAGCTGTACGCGCCGTCATAAAAGAGTGACGGCTGAAAGAGGACGTTTGCATCACGTAAAGCTGTTGTCTTCGGATTGCAAAATCTCAAGACATGACGTCCTCGATTTGGTTATTCAAATGTGTTGTTTTTTATGGTTCTTCCTCATCGTCTCTATCATCATCATCATCATCATGATCATCATGATCATCATGATCATCATCATCATCATCATCATCATCATCATCACCACCATCATCACCATCATCATCATCATCATCATCATCATCATCATCATCACCATCATCACCATCATTATCATCATCTTGTTCCTCCTCCTCCTCTTCCTCCTCCTCTTCCTCCTCCTCCCACTCCTCCTCCTCCTCCTTCTTCTTCTTCTTCTTCTTCTTCTTCTTCTTATTCTTCTTCTTCTTCTTCTTCGTCTTCTTCTTCTTCTTCTTCTTCTTCTTCTTCTTCTTCTTCTCCTCTTCCTCTTCCTCTTCTTCTTCTTCTTCTTCTTCTTCTTCTTCTTCTTCCTTCTTCTTCTTCTTCTTCTTCTTCTTCTTCTTCTTCTTCTTCTTCTTCTTCTTCTCTACTACTACTACTACTACTTTTTCTTCTTCTTCTTCCCTCCGAGCACCATGAAGTGCTTTCCAAAGTCAAGACACATTTATGTGGAATACATTATTGTTTTTGAGTTCGCTTGTTTTTGAGAGATAAATCGATTGTTCCTCTTAAATAAAGAATAGTTACTGGCATTCATTTTATCCCTGATGACACATTTACTTCCCATGCCATTTTATGTTTGTTTTGAGAGCAGGATGGATGGATGGAGTTTTACGGCCTATCAGCCTTTGTAGACTATATAAGGCTGTTAAGCACGAAAATCTCTAGAACAATTAAAAATAAACACAAATATCAAGTCATGGTGTCCCTAGTTATTCGCCTATTACGAATCGCGTAGGGAGACGCGGTGGGTCAATTCTTACCCCGAAATCGCAGGGGGATTGAGAGCAGGAAAACCAAACAAATGTCTTAAAAAAGGAATGCAATAACAGGCTGAAAGGTTGCACGGGTCAACCTCTCGTACAAGTCAGAAGAAATGTATCAGCAGACGATGCTTGTAGATAGCAATCTCGAAAAGAGATTGGACGCCTCGAAGCGATCTAAACATCGTCTGAAACACTGTTGAAAACAAAGTGCTATAATTTTTTTTTCTCAGCACGTCACTCATGGGGATACTGAAGAAAATTTCTCCAAGAACTGCACCAAACGACTTCCCCTCTAGACTAGGCGATGCAGCAAAACCTTGCGCTATTAGGGCGTCGACTGAACAAGCCTTTCGTGCAGCGACTTATGTCTGAGCAAGACGAAACTGCATCAGTCTCTCGCTAAATTGGCCTGTCCGCCCAGAGGGAACACAAAGTTAGTTCGTCAGGTCCTTGAAGGAGAAAGCAACGAAAACCCTCTCAGCGTTTACTTCCCCTTTGCATGAACCTCTTCCCATAGCGCGTTGTAGTGCGCAGCAAACCTCATTCAAGCAAAGCGAGTGGCCCAAAGCAGTCTGCACCGCGATGGAAACAAAATGGACCTCACACTTATGGCTTGGCCTGGGACCTCCAGATCCAGACAAAAAGAAATGAAGGGAGACAAGTCGACGCAAAGAAGGTAGTCAGGCTGACTCCATTCCCGCCTTCGAGAGCACTGCAAGGCATGGAAGAAGGACGGCAAGGTAACGAGGTAGACATGAGAAGATATTGCATTGTAGGTTGGGGACGTGAATCGGGGCAGAGGAGAGGAGAAGATATGTGGAGAGGGCTTTGTTGGAGTCCCCTAGGGTGGGATCCCACAGCCCGTGACCCCAGGAGCAATAGATCCCGACATGCTTTAATCTTGTGACTGAAAGCAAGTCTCCCCCTATGGGCCCCAGTGAGAGATGGCTCAGTCTCCCGTGATGGATGAGTCGCCCTAGACGTGACAGTGTGGATAGAGTCGGAGGCGGTAGAACAAAGAGGGGCGAGGTGAACGGTCGAGGTACATAGGAAAAAAATGCCGAGAAGTATAGGTATTAAGGATTTGATAGAATATGTCTTGGAGATGACATAGCCATTCCTCTAAAAATCGGTATGATTTGTCTCATAATTGATTGGTCCGAAAAGGGAGGTGAAATGAAGTGAATGATTGAGCAAGAAATGTGAAGGCGTGCCTGAATAACGAAATAAACGGACGAATGAAGGAGGGGTGTGTGAGTAAGATTGTATAATACAAGTACTAAATTGACGGCACAACACTTCTATAAAGGTAAATGAGACCGTACAAGCAATTGTTATGACCACTTTATTGCCTTTTTTCGCTTCAAATGTGTAGTTTGAAATGTAAAGCCAGTCATAGCCACCGCTTTAATGAGATTGTCACTGAACAAAAAGCACGTCCGAGGGGCACAGCAGTATCTGACACGTTCACAAAGAATATGTAAGCCAACGCAGGAATTCATCGACAAAAATGTCTCGGTAAAATGCCCCTGCGCACATCTCACTATTTGTTTGCACACAGGTCTTATTTGCGCTCCGTATCACTGACAAATACTGCGGGTGGCCTTGAGGTTATCCTTATATAGCCACTACATTAAGTTTCATTCATATCTAAGTACAGCAACATTACGTCGTAGCTATCTATCTGTCAGTGAAGAGATCCGCAGCTTGCAGAGAAAAGGACGGACAGCACATGTCCAAGTGCATCCCTGCCTTCTCCCCCAAAAAGCAAACGGTCACGCTGAGTCACACATACTTAAAACAAACACACAGGTACACTTAAACGAATGCACGCACAAACACGCACACACACATGTACACACAAACACATGCACACGCACACTGGCACGCACACACACACTTATACACACACACACACACACACACACACACAAACATGCACACTCACATAAGCAAACATACAGACGCACGTACACGCACACATACATACACACACACACACACACATACGCACACATATACACATACACACACAGATACACGCACGCATACACATGCACACACATGCACGCACACACGCACACACACACACACACACACACACACACACATCAGCGTCTCCTCTGCCACACAGGAAAGCATCATCACCGTGTTTGTCATGTAGATGTCAGAGTGCCTCTCTGGGAGACTCCCTATGCGTGTTAGACAAGGGGCAGATGCAGCATCCCACGAAAGACCAGGTGTTTGCCTAGGAACTCTTTGCTTTGATGTCGGCTTGTGTACAGACGCAATACACGTGCCCCAGTTCCCTCTGCGCAGCAACATTGTGAATTTCCAACGAGCACGTTGCCCTTATATAATCCAAGGGCAAGTCTTCAGAGTCGTCTTCCCGAAAACAGAAGTCTCAATAAACGGAATGTGGTATTTGAGGATCTCCGTAGGTTGTTTTTTGTTTTGTTTGCAAAATTCACAGAATGTCGTGACTCTAGTATTCTGTGGTATTTGTATCCACCTCCTGTGCACAGCCCGTTAACTGCACAAACGCAAAACGTACGCCATCAATGATATACTGTTATTCACATTTATACTAGGGTAGAGGATTGGGATATCCAATCTCGTGGGGGCGGGTGGGGGGTGGGTGGGTAAGATTTTCCATGCAGCTTACACACTCTTCTAATAATGACAATATTTTCTCATTAATCACTTCCGGACCAATGGTTGGAATGACCATATTTCTTCAACAGAAGCAGGCACGAAGGATTGCCCGCTAATCGCCTTCACGTGAACACACTGTATTTCCACTAGCAAAGCCCTGGGGCAGGAAAGAAACGAATCTCCAAAGAAGCCTCAGTCAGGGAATAAATCTCGCCCGAGAAGGCATGCTCTGTTGCCATGAGCAACGGAGAGACCTGATGAAAAAATTGTCTCTAGATTGCAGGAGTGGTTTCAGCAGAGCTGGGGCGAAGTCATCCTTGGGTGGTCGCGTGGGATGAGTTCGAGCAGTTAATCCTCATCTCCAACACAAAGTCCCCTCCTGGCAGAGCTGGGATCTTCACGAGAACGGCAGGAAAGCAAATATCCCTTGAACCAGCAACGATCCCTGTGGGCTCAGCAAACTTTTCCAGCGAGCAGGTCAGAGAAAGAAGCTGTCATAATTGCAGGACTGAGGGAATTCCATCTTGGTTGGCACTTCCAGTATTTCTTTTTCTTTTTTCTTTCCTTCACGCCTCGCGGAGGCATTCTGATAGGACGCTGGTTATCAAGAATCAGCCTTCGAGGAGACCGAGTTGGCAAAACCGCATTCTGCAAAGAAGACGAAGGGTTAGAGTAAAGTCTTGTCGTTCGTCGTGATTACTGTTTCCACAAACACGAGCGAACTCCAGATTGCCCGGAAGAATGTGTATTTCGGAACAGAAACCGTTATGAAGAGTGCTGTGGGGCTTTGGAATCACTTAAACAGGAAAATCGTAATTCTGGTTATTCTGAGGTTCATAATATTACGAAAGTTAAAACTCAGGAAAATATCATTCCTTGATCACCAAACACGCATAGGGTACACCTACATTTATACACCGAAGCACGCATGCACTTGCTCATGCGCACACGCACATACGTACTCAGGTAGGAACACACATACGAGCAAACGCATGCTCTAGTACAAATATACGCAAGCACGCCGTACATAAACCACAGAAAGCCACTAAGACAACAACACTATCGAGCATATATATGCAAGTGTGAATGCACAAGTGCATGCACGCACGTACACAAACACACGTGCATGCACAGAATGGGGCATACAAACACATACATGCACACACGCACTCACGCACGCACGCCTGAACATGCACACTTATTCTCAAACATGCCTAAGTACACACAAACATACAAGTACCCTCACACACACACACACAAACACACACACAAACACACACAAACACACACAAACACACACACACACACACACACACAAGCACAAACACTCACACACAAACACACATACCACGCTCACTCACACACGCACGCGCGCGCGCGCACAACACACACACACAAACTCGCAAACACACGACCACACAAATAAACACGAACACAAGCGCGCGCACGCACACACACACGCACATGCATGCACGCGCGCGCGCACACGCACGCACGCATGCAACCAAACACTCAAACACACACACACACACACACACAAACACACACACACACATGCACACACACACACACACACACACACACACACACAAACACATGCACACACTTACACACACACACACAAACACACACACGCACACACACTCACACACACAAACACATGCACACACTTACACACACACACAAACACACGCACACACACACACACGCACACACACACACACACACACACACACACACAAACACATGCACACACTTACACACACACAAACACACGCACACACACACACACACACACATACACACACACACCCCCACACACAAACACATGCACACACTTACACACACACACGCACACACACACACTCGCACACGCACACACACACACACACACACACACACACACACACACACACACACACACACACACACACACACACACACACACTCACACACAAACACACACACTCACACACAAACACACACTGAGTACCTCTGGGTGAAATCAGGCCAGGATGACAGGTACCGCATGCCCCACTGTGGGTGCGTAGCTACTAGACTGGCCACCAGGTCAGATTGACCCAGACCCACCTCTAGCCACACCTGTCTGCAGAGAGACGCACGTGTGTGCATGAAACAACAACTGTGACAGGTGATGTCTGAGTGACAGACAACAAGGTGTATAGAAAACTGCACAAATAGATTTTAATATTGTTCTGGCAACTAGGGATCACAGACGCGTAGATAACACATAGATCACCGGTGCGTTTAGAGAAACATGACTACAGATGAGAATAAAAAGCAAATGTTTAGACTGAAGCAAACGATAGCTGTGTCCTGCATTGAGCAAATAATAACTGTTGTGAAAGAAAAAACTATGTGTGTACGCTGAAGTAGACAATAGGTGTTTTCAAGATGACAAGGACTGAGGGTCTGTTCATAGGATCAGAAATGGTTGCCCAGCCTAGACTTGCAGTGTGTGACGCTGGAACTCAGATGATGCTGATGGAATTGGTGTGACTCAGTGATGCCTTTCCCGGGTGGCTTGGACTTTGCTACTTCGCTCTCTCTCTCGAGGGAGCTGCTTGCAAACTGAATGAGGGTATGCCATTGGGGTCTGTCTAGAGCCGATGGCATTAGCTTTTTTGGTTTTTGACTGCACCATTTCAGGCTAATTTTCAAACTGTCCTTCAAGATTTTACTGTAAGAGGCTTTGATTTCTCCAATCTTGAGTTAGCTCCCCAAAGAATACTTGCTTCTGCATGCAGTTGTCCTCTATTCTGATGACGTGGCCAGACCAGCAAAGCTTCTTTCTCAAGAGAATCTCATCGACTGATGATGCCTTTGCTCTGTCCAGGGCTTTACTATTTGTTACTTAGTCCGCAATCAAGGATCGAGCGAAATGCTCGAATGTGTTATCTCTCCAGCTGCATGATGGGGAGCCTATGGAATGTCCAAGCCTCACAATCAAACAGGATGGAACGAAGATCATCAGCCATGTACACTTTCATTTTAGCGCCCATGGTAAAAAAAAGTAAAAAAGGTGAAGGTGTGGATTTATACAGCGACTCATCACACGTGGCTGAGTCTCAAACCGCTTTCCACTTTACCCACTGATCACTGGTTGGCTAGATCAATCCTTCAATGGTACCCCACAACAAACATAGTGACAGTGGTAACGTTGTGGTAATAGAGAACACAAGAAACAACAGGCACAAATAACTGTTGCGAAAATGATAAAACCCAAACAGACCAAGCTTTTCAGCTTGGTGTCACAGCAATATACGAAGGTATTTGACCTAGGCATGGTAATTTAAACTGAGAAGTGATGGCAAGGTTGACCACACGGTAGGACACATATATGTCAATAAATGAAACTTTACTGCCAAATATCCATATCGGACTTTCGAGCTATTCGGGTACAGAAATTCGACAAAAGAAGAAGATGACAATACCTTGGTTATTGCTCAGTTGTGTTACCCTCACTTTTCAAGTAAGCACAATATATCGAATTCAGGACACTTCCGAACACCTCTACTGCAAGATTACATCTAGAGCAACAGTGCAAGATACTGACAACAGGACGAGACTTTCGACATCATCATCATCATCATCATCATCATCATCATCATCATCATCATCATCATCATCATCATCATATTCATCGTCGTCGTCTTCGTCGTCGTCGTCGTCGTTGTTGTTATCATTAAGAAGAAATAAGGGTGAGAAAAAGAAAGGGAGGAGAGAGGAACATTCATTAGAGAAGAAAAGAAAAGACAAGTGTGTGTGTGCGTGTGTGTGTGTGTGTGTGTGTGTGTGTGTGTGCGCGCGTGTGTGCGTGTGTGTGTGTGCGCGTGTGAGTGTGCGTGTTTGCGTGTGTGTGTTTCAGGTAACATGGCAAGAAAAAGAATAGGGTCGGAAGGTCGGCCTGTACTTTTTTTAGGAACATGAAATTTTCTCTGTCACTAAATACGCATTATTTATAACTTTAACAATGGATTCCCCGAGTGCTAATAGGCAGGGAAGACGGGACAGCACGCACTTTGTTGTTTACTGTCGCTTTCTTTCTTCTTTTGGTTTTCTTCCTTAGTTTTTGTAAGTTTCAAATAAAGTTTAGGGTCTGCAGAAAAATAGTGTCCGTCAGATTACCGTAACCACAACTTTTTTTTTGTCTGACAAGGGGTTGAAGGGGTGGGTGTGGGGGGGTGGGGGTGGGGGAATTACCCACCAAACTAAAAGCAAGGACAGCAGCAAGTAGTCAATCCCGTGTGAAGGAAAGAGCATTGTGAAGCACATGATTAAAAACATAAATGAGAAATCTAACTACCTCCAGGTCCTTTTTGTTTCACCTCCTTTTCTTTTATGTCCTTGCAGACTGTGAACGTCTTTGCCGCGAGTCTGAAGCAAGAGCTTCCTCCCTCCTAGCCCCTCCCCCTCCCCTTCCCTTCTTGCTCTGCCGTCCTTCCTTTCTCTCCCTCTTTCTCAATGTGTGTGTGTGTGTGTGTGTGTGTGTGTGTGTGTGTGTGTGTGTGTGTGTGTGTGTGTGTGTGTGTGTCCGTCCGTCCGTCCGTCTGTCTGTCTGTCTGTCAATCTCTCTCTCTCTCTCTCTCTCTCTCTCTCTCTCTCTCTCTCTGAGATATTTCTCCTTCTCTGTAAATTAGCATTATTTAGGGAGGGAAAAGTTTATTTTTAAAAGGCTTTTGATACGTTGAACAGGTCTGCACTTTCGTGAGAAACTTCATTTGTACGGAATCCGAGGAAGCTTTTGAAAACACTTCAGGCAATGTGTTGTAACACCACGGATCTATAATAATTATATTATAATAATTATTATAGATCCGTGGAAAGGCTGAAACTTCTGCGCACATGCGCACAACGGATCTTTGATGTAAACACCTGATCCGTTTAGCTGCCAATGTGTTTAAGATTTTTGTGGCACAGTGAAAATTTGCAGATATTTAATATTGCAAACTAAATTCATGGTTTATTCCTCCAGTACACATCACTTAATGATGAATGATACCTAAATTTGAGCGATACCAGTGCCGCATTACAAAGTTTTGCATAGTTTATCCTGTAAACAATCGAAATGAGCTGAATAACGAACATTTGGAGGTTAGAAAAGACAAACCATACATATTAAAATGTTGAAAGCAAATAAAGTAAGTAACTACATGATTGTATTAGACTAAATCTACCTCAGTTTGGAATTATACTTTAATTAAAGCCATGAGCGAGTTCATTCATAAACACATAAACATGTCGATGTGTTTAAGTGCGAGTTCATTCATAAACACATAAACATGTTGATGTGTTTAGGTGATGTCCATCATAAATGGGTGATGTGTTTATTAAACACTTTCTTAAACACATGACGGATCTTCTTAAACACATGACGCGTCACAATTTTTTACAGTGTAAAGTGTAATGGTAAATACTCGGACCCTTTTGAATGTAAATCGGGGTTGAAACAATGTTGCAGAATGTCCCTGATAAATTGATGTTCTTATCGAGAACTGTGTTGAGGTTTGAAGAGTGCTGCCAAGAAAAGATTACTGCCGCCAGGCACCTCAGAAAGGCTTCTGCATCTGCGCCACCATCAGCCTCGTCCCAGAGTGAGTGTGTCCAGATTGGACTGACGAGCCACCCCCGCACCCACCAACGAAGAGTGCACTGGCGACATCATCGACACCGATGGTCAACCGACACACAAGACATTTTTGGCTAATGACATTGTACTCATTCCTGACACTGTCGTGGGTTTGCACAGTCAACTGAACTTCCTCAAAAGGGGCGCTGATGATACTGGTCTAACGATACATCGGGATAAAACGAAAGTCATGGTGTTCAGGAATGGCGGCTATTTTGCAGAACAGTAAAGGTGGTTCGGTAACGAGATGTTGGTAGTGGTTCACATATACATGAATATGGGATCTTTGTTGACCACTAGGCTACCGTGTAATCTGCTCCAACTCGATCTCGTATAGAGAGCAAAAGCTACAGGTAACGAGATGTGTTAGAAAGTTACGGTGTTTGTAACCATATGCATTTTATAGAATTGTGGACCCCCGATTCTTCAGTGTAGTGTTGTATTCCTTATAAGCACGGGGACAATAACATTGTTCTTTAACAGAGAGTGTACACTTGGAGGCATTGACGATATTCTTAAATGTACCCACAAAGGGACAAAACCTAATGGTATATCTGGAAACTGGTAGGAATCCCCTTAATACAGATGTTATCATTTACTTAGTGAGATCCTGGTTGCAACTACTTGTATGGAAACTTCACGATATACTCAAAATGATATACAAAATGCAGGTGAACTCTAATCGAGAAAACTGGACATGTCGCGTGAAAGCGTTATGTGAGTAAGGTTTCGAACAATTATGGGCTGATCAGATTTATGAAGGGGCTGAAAAGGTGCACTGTCTTTGAATTGTGTTTTGACTGGACGCAAGCATTGTAAAGCAGTGAAAGAGACTATTTTTATCGAGAGATAAAACTCAGGTGGGGAAGAGAAAAGTGTGTGCAATTGACAGAAAGCCACTTCAAGGTGTGTACATCCGATTCCATTCTGGATTCAGTGGACTATACCATCACACATTTCTTTTCAATCGAGACGTCACAGATAAAATGTATGTTTGTCCAGCTTGTAGGAAAGATTTTGAATGTGGATATCATTTGCTGTATGTCTATCCAGTTTATGAAAATCTAAGGCAGAAATACTGAAACACCATTACTGACTTGAGAAACACGAAACATCTATTTTCAAATAGCGACGATTTTTTAATCGTTAGCCAGGTAATTGTATCATGCTTTAAAGGGGAGCCGTAAAAACATGAAAATTGTAACTGTCAATGACCTGAACTCCTAAACATTATGTTATAAGCCGTAGGCCTCACAAATAAACAATCTCTCTCTCTCTCTCTCTCTCTCTCTCTCTCTCTCTCTCTCTCTCTCTCTCTCTCTCTATCTCCCTTTCGTATGGGAGGACATCTAGCACAGGGAGGAAGATGGACTCTGGCTGGCATGAACCTAGAAGTCGTAAATAATTACAAGTATCTTGAGTTTACTTTCTCTACGAGGCTATCTTTCAATGTACATCTGGAAGACCTAGCAATCAGAGGGAAGCAAAGAGTCGCGCATATGTTGAAGACAATGTGGAGTCTGCATAGCTGAAGCACAACAGTCTTCTTCAACATATTCGACTCACAGGTGCAATATCCCCTGTTGTACGGTGCGGATATATGGGGCATGAGTAGTACAGACATTGTAGAGAAGGCCCATTATTTTGCCTGTAAAATGATTCTTGGTCTGTATAGCTATACCCCTAATCATATGGTATACAGGGACCTCTATATATTTCAGCCTGCACGAGAGCGATAAAATATTGGCTAAAAGTGAGCAAAATGCCAACCAGCAGGCTCCCCAAGCAAGCATATCCATGGCTTCTCAACTGTAATATATCCCCAAACAGGAAATGGACAGCACATTGGAAATTGCTTGTCAAGATATGGCTTGCCTATGTATGGCTAAATGGCGGATGAAAAAGCCTTCCTTAGGGCATTCAAGCAAAGATTTCGCGATTGTTATAGCCAACTATGGCACGAAGAAAGTGCCGCCAGTGAAAGACACACCTAGTGCGCTTTATTAAAAAATTTCTTCGGAGAAGAAGAGTACCTGAATGTAATAACAATTAAAAAGTTTCGTGATGTATTTTCAAATTTTAAGTTTGGTGTCAACAACCTTAAGACAAATAGTCACCGTTTTACTCCACTGAGCAATGATCTAAAGTGCCCCTTTTGTCGAGAAAATGAAGACGAAAACCACTTTTTGGTCAAATGTGCATATCATGATGACTTACGGAAAAAATCCTCGGACACCATCTTGATAGGGGAATGAATATTTTCCAATTTATGTCCACTACGAATATGACAATATTAAAAAATGTGGCTATGTATATCTACTATGCTATGAATCGTCGAGAGGAAAACTGCAGTTCATTATGCATCCTATGACTCTTCAGTCTGTAATCTCTCGTGTAAAATTGGAATGGACGGTCGGCCTAAAGACAATAAAAAAGTCACAGTTAAAAAACTCTCTCTCTCTCTCTCTCTCTCTCTCTCTCTCTCTCTCTCTCTCTCTCTCTCTCTCTCTCTGTGTGTCTATCTCTCTCTGTCTGTCTCTCTCTGTCTCTGTCTGTCTGTCTGTCTGTCTGTCTGTCTGTCTGTCTGTCTGTCTGTCTGTTTGTCTGTCTCTCTCTCTCTCTCTCTCTCTCTCTCACTTCCGGTTTGCTTGCAGACTTGACAAGACGTGTTCGCGTCGCTCCGCTATACGTTTGCCGGATAGTCAATAGGCCTACTGTGTGGATAAAAATGTCATTATCTAGACTACCAGGTATTGTGGAAGTCTCTCTGTCCACCCTGCTTGACTCAGAAGACTTTACATCATGAAAGATAGCTGCTGAAAAAGAAATCACGGTTGTGATACTTCGCTTCGCACCCCGAGACGGCCGGCCATTTTCTCTCCCGCATGCCACTGGCTGCTGGAGACGAAAACCACCGACGCAGATACGGCGAGACCAACAGCGACGCCAGGAGTACTTCAGCAGGATAAGTGAGCAGACTTTGCAGTTTGAAAACCCGTCTCTTGTTCAGTGTGAAGTTAATGGCGATAATGATTTGAACATTTCCAAACCCAACGTCGCCATTGCACGAGATTTTCCTGCTCCCTTGGAAGTGCGTGCCTTGCGTGCAGACGCGAATGGGAGCAACGATGCAGGGCCAGCCGACTGTGTTGTGACCTCTGACCCAGTGTGCTCTACAGTGAATGACTGTCCCATGATGAGGTCACAGCAAGAGTTTCAAACTTCACTCAGAAAGGACCTGCAAGAGATGTTTCAGCGCCTCAGAGAAAAAGAAGAAGCTGTCGATGAAGAGGTACATCTGGCCAAGCCGAAAAACTCATCTGACAAATCCGGCCATGTTGACAACGATCAGGGCAAGTCATCGCGACTGGCGACTTGCACATCCGAAGCCAGACAACCCTGGGGCGGGTTTCAAAATAGGTAGTCGATCTTGGTCGCAAGATCTTGCTTCGCAGTAAGAGCTAGCTAAAAAAGAAACTACCCAACGTGACGAAGTAATGCGCATGCGTAGACGTCACGACAAGAGGTGAACTGGCCACATTTCAATGGCCGACGTGTTGCCGGTTCAGTCAGAAAACGCTCTATTTCGAGATACTAGCAACCCATCCAAAGAAAATAGAAGCCATGCACAGCATTAATTTATCAAAGGTGTATGTTGAATGCATTAATAGATCGTGAAACCTCCTACAGTTTACACATCGAATGCAGGTCAACGCATCCACGACGAACTTTTGTCTCGAATCTTAAAAGCTAGGCACCTCTCAAGCTGCCTCGCTCAATCTACGCTCGTCTACGATTGGCTCGATAGCAAGCAAAGAATGAAACTGCCCATTCGGCGAGATCTACGTAGATCTACCGAGATCTTCGCATTTTGAAACCCGCCCCTGCACCACTCCTGTTCCCACCAAAGCTGCTGTTGGCCAGGATCCAACCAAGTCAACTCCTGATGCACAGCGTCAGCACGTAGTGAGGTCAGGCGTTTGCTGTCCGACACATCAAACCGCCGAGGCGCAACTCCCGAGCCTGCAGGACCCACAAGATCCTCGTCTCGTCCTGGCATGCAGCAAAGACGACAGCAGCTCTGGCGTGCGAGACGAAAGTGATGAAGACTTTTCCGTGTTGATGGTAACGCCATATTATCACGAAGTATATGAACTAACATGTGTCATTATGCGCCCGCTGCAAGACTTGCTTAAGTCTTGATATCAGTATCGGTATCGGTACTGTTGATTTCGTTTGTTTTGCTGTTCTCCCCCTTGTAATGGGTCCGGGGCCCACACAATACATTTTTCGTTCGTTCGTTCGTTCGTCCTCTCTCTCTCTCTCTCTCTCTCTCTCTCTCTCTCTCTCTCTCTCTCTCTCTCTCTCTCTCTCTCTCTCTCTCTCTCTCTCTCTCTCTCCCTCCAGGCTCAATCGATCCCTCCACGTCCCGTGGAGCAAACGGCAAGGCGTACAAAACATATTTATTTTGGAAGCAGTCATAACCCATTTCTTGAGGAGCGGGAGCCTCAATGCGCATGCGTCATGCAAGGCCCTTGCGAACTGCCTGCTGGGATGCCGGAACAAGAGCTCTTCTTCCGAGGAGATCGCCCCCAGTCGTAATGGCGGGGTACTCTCTCAAAGCTCCGGATGGAGGATCTCCATAGATCACCTCCAGGTCTCTTATTTTGGAAGAAAGGGGCTGGTTTTTTCCCGGCCTCGGCCATTGATTGACGGATAACACATGACCAATAGCTGCTCTCTGATCCCCGGTCACGCGGGCCAGACATTGATTGGCACGTGAGGTCGATGGGAGGAGAGATTATTAATTTCCCTTTCAGCTTCCCAAGCACGATGTTGTTTTAGAATAGAAATGTCTTCTCTCCTCTACCTTTTCATCCAATAAATCCATATCCCACCCTATTTCTCCGACTTCCTCCTTCTCCTGCCTCTTTCCTCGCTCCTTCTTCTCTTCTTCCTGCTCTTCCTCCTCCTCATCGTCGTCCTTCTCCTCCTCCTCAGCCCTCTCGCCATATGCCTGAGCTCATCTTCTCTCTCTCTCTCTCTCTCTCTCTCTCTCTCTCTCTCTCTCTCTCTCTCTCCACCCTCTCTCTCTCTCTCTTTCTCTCTCTCTCTCTCTCTCTCTCTCTCTCTCTCTCTCTCTCTCTCTCTCTCGACTCTCTCTCTCTCTCAATATTATCATCAGTCATGACCTCCGCCAAGGAGGTTATATTTTTGCTTCAGTTAGTTTGTTAGTTCGTTTGTTTTTTGGCAACTTAATTTCAAAAGTTCAAAACGGATTCTGGTTAAATTTGAGGCAAAGTCACGTGGTTTCATCCACTAGACAATCCCTTACATTTTGGAATCACAACCATAAAAAGAAACTTCATTGCAGCGAGCCCGGCGTGTGCTGCATGACGGCCTATTTTTAGCATCCCCTGCTTTCCGTTGCACTCTGCTTCATCTCCGCTACGATGTAGCAAAGATTATAGGTTACACAAAGATAGCTCATGCCGAGCTTTTGCTATATAGTGTTACAAGACGCCCGGAACGCAGCGCCCCAAGCGGCCAGGACTATGGGAAGTAATCACACTGCTTAGATACATGTAAAAAGTGCTTGTTTGTCGACGCGTTTCTGATGCATTCCGATCATGTTTGTGAATACATTTACGGTGTAATGTGTAAAAAAATGATTTGCTGCAATAATGGGGGTGTTTTGGCTTTGTTTTTTTGTGAAATCGAAATATTTGGTTCATCGAAATGTGAGCCTATAGTCCGTTTCAACATTGCTCTGTCAGTGGAGACAAAGATTATTCGTCTGCTAGCCATCTAGGTACATACGACCGGTGAGGTTTGTTTACTTATCTTCTGTGGGTTTTGTGCAGAAAGTATACGTTAAAACAGTCTAATATGACTATTTTCGATTAGTTTTTAATCTAATTAATATTTTTGCATGCTTTAACGCGGCCGGATCTTTGGCATAACTCCCCGGGCGTGCGAAGTCAGTAGCGTCCACTGACAGAGCAATGTTTAAACGGACTATAGGCTCACGCGCATGCGCAGAAGCATCCATTTCGATGAACCAAATATTTCGATTTCACAACGCCTGCTACAAAAAAACAAAGCCAAAACACCCCCATTGTTGCAGCAAATCATTTTATTACACATTACACCGTAAATGTATTCACATGATCGGAATGCATCAGAAACGCGTCGACAAACAAGCACTTTTTACATGTATCTAAGCAGTGTGATTACTTCCCCATAGTCCTGGCCGCTTGGGGCGCAACGTGTCTCAATCCTCATAACAATGAGCTAATGAACTATCTTTGTGTAACCTATAATCTTTGGATGTAGCTAGCGGAGTTTTGATTGGTTGTTCTTTTTTGATGACTTAAAAGCACATCATCGTTTAGAGGGTTTTGGAGACCTTTTCTGAATACATGTATCCCCAAAATTATTTCACATTCAATTTTATCCTTTTTGATCAAAGAGACGACCTAATAGAAGCATTAGGGTCAATTTTCATTGATATACAATCTTTGGTGACGTTTCTCCCAGGGGCAGAGGTCAACTTCCTGTCAAGGTCGCCAGCAGCTGGTGCATCTCAGATTGGGCTCTAACTGCTTCACACTAGAGTGCGCCACAACAATGAAACTACAGCGCCCGTAGTCGCATTTGATTGGCTCATAGTAAATATCAGCTTGAATGGAAGTCACTCCACAGACTTGCACGGTAAACATGCTTTGAGCCACAGAGTTTACAGTCATGGAAGTGGCGGACGTGCCGATTGCTTTCAAATTTCGAAGAAATGAATGTTGTAGTGCACTTATCATCATGGCAGAGTGGACTGTATGTCATGGTTTTATTTCTGTAGTAAACGTCGGCATTTATACCCACGCCTGTAACGAAGTAGCAGACGACACATTTTGGGATTTTCTTGACTTTCATTTATGACTGGTGATGGTTACCCCCCTTTTGTTATCAACGATAATACACCCTAATGCTTTTATTAAATCGTCTAGTCGATCAAGACGGATAAAATAGAATGTGAAATCATTTTGGGAATTCATGTATTCAATATGGCCTCCAAAATCGTCTACTTTTAACGATAATGTGCTTTTTAAGTAATTAAAGAAACCAACCAATCGAAACTCCTGAGCCTGCTACAACGTTGCAGAGATGAAGCAGAGTGCAACGGAACGCAGGGTTCTTCTCTGCTATCGTAGCACACCAATCCCAGCATTCCTGCAGTGACCTCTCACCCAGTGGCAGAGGTCAACTTATGTCAAAGTCGCGCAGCGGCTGGAGCATCTCATAAGGCGCTCTAACTGCTTCATATTAGAGTGTGTGACCTGGGGCGGGTTTGAAAATGCGAAGATCTCGGTAGATCTACGCAGATCTCGCCGAATGGGCAGTTTCATTCTTTGCTTGCTAGCGAGCCAATCGAAGACGAGCGTAGATTGAGCGAGACAGCTGGAGAGGTGCCTAGCTTTTAAGATTCAAGATGACGGACAGCATGAGTACAGTGCGCGCCGCCATCTTGGAGACAAAAGTTCGGCGTGGATGCGTTGACCTGCATTCGATGTGTAAACTGTAGGAGGTTTCACGATCTATTAATGCATTCAACATACACCTTTGATAAATTAATGCTGTGCATGGCTTATATTTTCTTTGGATGGGTTGCTAGTATCTCGAAATAGAGCGTTTTCTGAATGAACCGGTGTCACGAAATATTCTTTCCCTGTGTTATTTTATGGCGGAAGTGCTTCTGCGCATGCGCGAAATTGGGTGCGAAATTGTTTCACGTGTATATGGCGTGCTTTTTTATCCTGCGTGTTATTTTGTCGCGCTCAGTTTTATCACGGTTACGCACACCCATTCAATGTTTGCGTTTTCAATTTACACTGCAAGTAAAACTACAAGTTGCCAGTTATATTTTATCGTGACACTGACGCAGATATTGTACATTCTGGTTTTGTTGTAGTGTTATTTTCTCAGACGTAGCATTTTATCACCGCTCATAACACATGCAGGGTCACTTTTTACAAGTTTTGTCCGTTTAGCTTAGATATAGTTTATTGCGTCACAAATGTAAATTAATGTTAGTATTTCCAACTTTCACAAAAATATAGGACCATAAAATATTGAATCAAGGGAAACAAATTATATGCCAGTACGCAATAGTCGACTTGTAACATTCTTGTCACGGCACGTGCATTTACCACAATACCTTTATCTGACCCACTTCTACCATTTGCAGTAGCTAACCCAGCAGTTTTACAAAAATCTATTAATTTAAATCCATAACTATTAGTTCATCTGTGACACATAGTCACTGTACTTTGCCTTCCTCTCCATCATCGCCTTCTCTCATCCTTCAAAACGTTCATCGCGAAAATTTAGCACAGCCGGAAACGACCCGAATCTTCGCGCATGCGCAGAAGCACTTCTGCCATAAAATAGCACAGGGAAGGAATATTTCGCGACACCGGCAACACGTCGGCCATTGAAATGTGGCTAGTTCACCTCTTGTCGTGACGTCTACGCATGCGCATTAGTTCGTCACGTTGGGTAGTTTTTTTTATAGCTAGCTCTTACTGCGAAGCAAGGTCTTGCGACCAAGATTGACTACCTATTTTCAAACCCGCTCCTGCTGTGCCTAGAACTAATGAAATACAGCCCCCGTTGTCGCGTTTGATTGGCTCATATTAAACATCGAATTAAATGGAAGTCACTCCTCGGACTTGCACGGTGAACATGTTTCGAACCATGGAGTTTACAGCCATGGAAGTGGCAGATATGCCGATCGCATTCAAATGTTAACCTTTCTTAATGACTGGTGATGTTATCTCTTTTTATCATGAATGATAATCGACCATAATGCTCCTACTAAGTCGTCTTTTCAATCAAAAAGAATAAACTTGAATGTGAAATCACTTTGGGGATTCATGCATTCAAAGCAGGCCTCAAAACTCCTCTACTTTTAATGATAAACAAACAATCAAAACTCCTCAACCTGGTATGTTTCCTAGCAGAGATGAAGCATGAGTGCAACGGAACGCAGGGAGTGACTGCAGTCTGACAGGGAGATTGAGCGGGTTTCAATGCCGTCTGCTCTGGTCACCGCTTTTGATGTTCAGCTGTGATAGCTCCACCACTGTGGCGGAGACGTGCGCTCTCCAGATGCCCTCCAGTTTGTTTGTTTGTTTTTCAGATATGTCTGCTGCAGTCACACACACACATGCTTTTGTTTTAACCTAAACCCATTAAAACAAACATGCCAATACTGGATGGCGTAATTATATGCTATATTTCGTGGAATTTACAAACACGATGAAGAATCTTTTCACGACAAGACCAGATCGATTTCTCATTTACCTCTGCTTTGGTTCCCCCACGGTCAAGAGCTGTAACTATGTTTTCCGTGATGGACAAACGAGCATCAGACAGACAAGAAAAAGTCAGGCAATCAGGTTTTGGCAGGATGATTGAAGATTGAGGACGCAATCTGATGTCTCTAGCAAGATTTTCAACCAGTGGCATTCAAATGCATGCATCTCGATGGACAAATATGTTATCGTCAGTTGCATCTCTTTCAATGAATCATTCCGGGGGGGATTTCCTGAAGGGCATATTTGGTATGGCACAGTGTCGCAATAAACAGGGTTTGAATGTCGAGCTCAGCATTACCCATTGAAGGACGCCGTTTTGGACGACCCATGTTTTGAGAACGTTAGCAAGAGTGACGCTCAATCACGAAATGATTCGTGCACGACAATTACTGATTTTGAAATCCAGCGCTGAAATCGAAGTGGGGATTAACGTCCGCAATTTGAAGTTTTTTGCTCCGTTGACGAATTTGTTCAATAATGCTTGTGAAAATCTTTGCACAAATCCTGCCGTTGGGTGGCATAACAAAGAAGTTGCACAACTAATCAGGAGCACAAAAAATTCAGTTAATGCAGTACTTCCTATTCACTACCCTTGTAAAACGAAGTTCGTTCTCTCTCTCTCTCTCTCTCTCTCTCTCTCTCTCTCTCTCTCTCTCTCTCTCTCTCTCTCTCTCTCTCTCTCTCACACACACACACACACACACATACACACACACACGTACGCGCGCGCGCATGCACGCACGCACTTACGCACGTGCATATGCACGCACGGCACACACACAGACACACACACACACACACACGCAAACAAACACACACACGCGCGAGCGCGCACACACAGCGAGACAGGGCAACAAACCTGATGACAGAAATTCCACTGTCAAAACAATGATATCACTGCACTCGGACAACAGCAAAAAAGATAGAGTATTAAACATACTACTTTTATGCGGCAACGACACCTGGTATTAATCCGCCTTACATATTACTCCCACCACCTCTTCCCAACCCCACCCACCCAGCATTGGGCCACTTGATTAATCCTTCACTGAGACGCTACTACAAACAATAACAGAAAACTTGAAACGTACATCGGAATCCAGAATACTATCCACTTTACGTCCCCTTTCAAGGATTTATCGCACCTTAGCATGCTTTTGCAGCCTTTACAGATTTTACTCCTGGGCAATGAGAGTAAAGCAACTTTGGGTTTTGTGCATCGTTAACATTGCAACTCCTACCTGCAAGAGTGTGTTGGCGATACTACTGAAGTAGAACTGACAGAAACCTGCTCAGGCCGGTGTCGCGAAATATTTTATCCCTGTGATATTTTATGGCGGAAAAGCTTCTGCGCATGCGCGAAATTGGGTGCGAAAATAAAAGTTAATGTTAGTCTTTCCAACTTTCACGTCACCGTTTGCTACATTAGCAACACTGTTTTTACACTGGTTTGATCAATTCAGTGGTTTAAATCATGGCATGCAGATTGTTGTACACAATTTCGCGCATGCGCAGAAGAACTTCCGCCATAAAATATCACAGGGATAAAATATTTCGCGACACCGGTTCAACTAGAGGTCACGATGACCTACGTACCACAAGGGAAGAGAGCGATACAGAGGCGAGGAGACCTTGCAGCCTGAAAACTGCTTGGAATCAATAACGAAAACATTAAAGAAGTACGCATTCGCGTGCCTTGGAGATTCCCCGACCGAACAATAGGTTGAATAAAGCATTCTTTAGTGCAGGAAATTTCCATCCACCGAGGAGAAAAGGTGTCTCAGACTGTAAGAAACGACGCATGGGTGTTTTTGTAGTGATTTCCATCTGCGCCGATCAAATTGAATTGGCTTTTTTTACCAGGACGATTTAGATTCTTTTTTATTCAATTACCAAAACGACCCAAAGATTGGGTGTCGGTTTGAGCATGTAAATATGAATGGCTGGAGACGCGTTGTCGTCACTTCCGGAGTTATTTGTGGAGGCCACGTGCTTTCAGCCATGTTGGTAGGAGGCGAGCGCTGTCTGCTAAGCTGTGCTACGGGAGACGTGCAACCATGCCGACTTCTTGCTGCGTGAAAGATTGTTTTAACATCCAACAAAAATAAAAATTAAGACGAGTCAAACGCTCCTACTACTTTATACCATCAGAGAAAACCAATCTAGGTCCGATTGTGCAAAGAGTGACCGAAGCTAGACGAAGAGGATGGAAAAAGAAGATTTACAGAATAGATCTGACCTTTCGAGACAAACACCCGGCGAGAATCAGCAGACATCTCCCACGAATCCTGATTCGAAGAATCGATAGACTTCCAAAGACCTATAATTCTTAAACTCTTCCAACGTGTGCGTCAATGTTCCGAGTACAACAAATAAATATGTCCATGGCACTCGTTGGCGGAGTGTTCCTCAATTCCAGATCAATTTGGTCCTTCGTCAGCTGATATGGATGGATGGATTGATTGATTGATGGATGGATGGATGGATGGATGGATGGGTGGATGGATGGATGGAGTTTTACGGCTTATCAGCCTTCGTAGGCTACGTAAGGCTACCGAGCACAAAAACCACTAAAATAGTTCCGAGTCAGCGTAAATCAAGTCACGATGTACCTAGTTATTCGCCTCTTACGAATCGCGAAGGGAGACGCGGTGGGTCAATTCTTACACACACACACACACACACACACACACACACACACCCTAACCCACAGGGAGCGTCAGCTGGTATGGATCGAGCCCGCCGATCACCTCAATTTTGTTGAGGTAAAATAGACAGGCATCGGGCTTACGAAAGTCAACGTAAGCATATTCTTCTTCACGGACATTACCTTAGAAAGAAAAATGTATCAACTAACTCTAAATATTTTAGATGTTGGTTTCTTGGCACAGCCAGCTTACCATGTCGGAGCAGATAAACAAATAAGAGAAAAGCGAAACGATCACTCGTGCACTGAGTTTTGATGCGTGACGGGGACACTCCCCGCAGTATGTTTTGTTTGCTTAATAAGGTTTGAGCACTAGCTGTAGATGTAAAAATGGTCAGTTGTTAATATAATTGGTGAATTTAGTTGTCATGAAACTTTTGTTGTGTGCTTTAATGCCATTTTCTTGTCATAATCTTACACGTTACATTACGCCGAATGCGGGCAAGTTGATCATGCACTCATAGACTCGATGATCGTGAATTTTCTGTCCTCGCCTGACCAGGGAAACGAAATTGTCAATTCAAGCCAGAACTAAACAGTTATCTGCTGCCACTCATTCGAGCTTTACATGAAACATTATATCACACTAGCTCGATCGTCTGCTGGCGGAGTGGCTACGGTTCGATCGTGTTCGTCTGCTAGGTACGTACGGTGTGGTTTGTTTACTTATCTTCTGTGGGTTTGGTGCAGAAAGTATACGTTACAATAGTCTATTATGACTATTTTCGATTAGTTTTTAAAATCAAATTAAACAGTTTGCATGCTTTAATGCCATCCTTTTGCCACGATCTAGCGATAATCACTCCTCAACACAGATCCGAAACATACTCCAACATATAGCACCGGAAGTTATGCAACCTACCATCATGGCTGTGCTGCTAATTATCATATGACCCCTGGTGAGCTCTTCTCCGGCTTATCTCAGTCTAAAAAATTAAGGGTAACTAACAGCCTGGGCCGCTCAATGTCTCCCTCATCAGCTGGAACCACTGGCTGCTGGACGTTTAAGGCCTGCTCAGGAAGCTCAGCCAGGGGCGGACCCAAGCAGCCAAAGAGGTCGCTGGGGAGCATCGGGCCAGAGTCAGATTACTCAGATCCGACCGTGCGTTCAAACCAGCCTGACTACCATACACAAATACTTCTTAAAAACATTCCTACCTCTACGTGCAGACGAAATGAACATATTCTAGGAGGAACACGTTTCGTGAAATAAAACGCAGGCCTTGTGAAAAACACAGGAAACGCAGAGTTCCTCCAAGTGTCTTTGTTAAAGTAGTCATAGTGAAGGGAATGATGGTGACTGAGGTGGGGAAAAATTTCACGTGAGCCCTGGATCTGCTGCAATAGATTAATCGACACAAGGCACGTGATACAGGAATTGTCATCTGCCATGGGACCCTGGAAACTGGACGGGTTCATCTATTCTGAAGCTGCAGACTGTCTGAACCTTGATATCATGCATGCTTTACATGTATTTAATGAAGTCTTTACACGGACACGCATGCTCATCTTCAAGTGTTCTTCTTAACGATAATGGAATAACACACCATCTCTCTCTGCCTCTCCTCTCTCTTTCAGTTGCCCACCCGACCCCCGGTTTGTGTGCGTGTGTGTGTGTGTGTGTGTGTGCGCGCGCGCGAGCGCGTGTGTGTGTGTGTGTGTGTGCGCGCGAGCGTGTGTGTGTGCGTGTGTGTGTGTGCGCGCGCGCGCGAGCGTGTGTGTGTGTGTGTGTGTGTGCGAGCGTGTGTGTGTGTGTGTGTGTGTGTGCGAGCGTGTGTGTGTGTGTGTGTGTGTGTGTGTGTGTGTCTGTGTATTTCTAGCTGACATTCTGTTTAAAATGTAAGCTTTCGTGTTTACTTAAATCTGTCTGAAATGTGCGATGGATTGATGGGCTTTGCAATAAAAGTTCAGATCAGTTCCCTGTGGGTTGGGAATAGACCCAGCACGTCTCCTCATGCAATTCGGCCAAGGCCAACAACTAGAGAAATAGAGAACTAACTAGCTCCTACTCTAATCAGCTCTGGAGATTTTTCGCAATCGATAGCGTTGCACGCCCCACAGAGGCTGATAGGCTGCAAAACTTCATTCATTTATTCATTCATTTATTCATTCATTCAATCATTCGATTATTCATTCATTAATTCATTATCTCTCTCAATTTGTCTTCTGCACACTGAGCAAGTGTGAGATGAAAAGCGGTATACAGTACGCAACAGCAACACCACGGACAGCGCTTTGCAGACATAACGATTACATGAGTCCTTCATGAAAACAAATCTGAAATGGTAGTTGAGGTTTAAGGGGATTTACAGAAGTAGACGTCCTCATGCATTCCGGCTATGTATTCCATAACTTTATGCTTACATCTGCAGAACTGTTTGACGTTTCTCGGATTTACACCAGCAAGCTGAAAGTTATTTTTGCCACCAGCAGATCGCTCCCGGTGACGATCTGTCTCCGCAAGGTGTCCGACTTGGTGGAGGCGGACCATCGGTAGCAACACGCCGTAGCCCCGTGAACGTCGCCACTGAGCTGCATCAGTCCCGAGACGGCAACAGAGTTCCAGTGTCCCATCTGCCCTCTCCTCTGCCGCTCCAAACTGGGCCTGAAGACCCATTTACAAGTCCACAGGGATAAGCACTGATACCATCATCCTAAAACGAAAGGACTACCGCCATATTGCTGACGAAGACTGCGGGAGAACAACTGAAAGCTCCAAAGAAGGAAGGAACTAAACTAGGTGATCGATTCAGAACAAGTAGTCAGTAATGATTTCTGCTTAATGATATGACATATATATTACATTAATTTCAAAGATGTATTCGGGGAAAGGGAATATCAGATAGCAAGACCATATTTTTTCTATTGTGTTATACAGTACAACACCTGAAATGCGACCCCCTTGTTTACGACTACCCCTCTTTAAAGACCAGAATTTTTCTGACGGGTTGTTTTCCTTATTTACTTGCCTTCTCATTTACGACTCCCCCTCTAACGCGGTTTACGACCGAACTTTAAAGGCTTTTTACGACTTTTCAACAAAAATGTCCAAATTACGACCGAGAGATCGCACTCTTTTTAATCATTAAAATAAATCCGCTGAACGTTTGGATACACGTAGTCAGCATTTTCATGGAGCAGCAGACGACGTCGATTAGTCAAATCGCGCGAGAACGAGAAAGCGCGCGCAATGAGAAAATCATGGCAGAGAAAGCAGGTCGTTCATCATTGCTCGGAAAAAGAAAACGTACTCCTTTGACTCTAGAGCAAAGAGTTGATGTTGTGAAAAGAAGCAATTCGGGAGAAAGTGCTATTTCGATTGCAAAGTCCCTTTCTGTTGGAAAGACACAAATTCAAGGCATAATCAAGGACCCTATATAAGGCAACACATTACGATGGGGCGTTTAAAAGGCTTCACGGCCTATATCCAAGCCTCTCATACTACTACTACTACTACTAAAGAGTCAATTCTTTCTCGCTGGAAAGATGGAGATCGTGGCGACAGGAAGTACGCCAAAGTAAGAAAATGTACTTTCAGTGAAGTAAATGATCGTGTTTGGGAGTGGTTTTGCGATGCTAGGCGCAGAAAAATACCAGTGACTGGAAAACTCATTCAAGAGAAGGCAATTCTTTTGTCGGTGGAGCTGGGGTTGGATGATTTCACTGGATCAAATGGCTGGCTTGATCGGTGGTTAAAACGGCACAATGTGCAGGCTGCTTGCCTCAGTGGTGAGAGAGGAGAGGTGGACAGTGCCACTGTAGATGACTGGAAAAAGAGACTCCCTGATTTGTGCGCTGGTTTTCTACCGGAAAATGTGTTCAACGCCGACGAAACCGGTTTGTACTTTAGAGCCATGCCATCGAAGTCAATGGTGGAAAAGGGAAAGGATGATGCTGCTGGGGTGAAAATTTCAAAGGAGAGAGTGACAGTCTTGTTTTGTGCAAGTGCCTGTGGGGAAAAACTGAAACCTCTTGTCATTGGGCGCAGTGCTAAGCCCAGGTGTTTCCAGCGCATTGATATGGCTTCTCTTGGCATGGACTATTACTCAAACAAGAAAGCTTGGATGACAGCAGCCATATTCACACAGTGGGCACAAAAACTGAACAACAAATTGAGAATTCAAAACAGACGCATTCTCATTTTCGTTGACAACTGCTCAGCCCACCCACCAATTGCTCTCTCTCATGTGACCTTCAAAAGGCTACCTCCAAACACAACCTCCAGGCTTCAGCCTCTTGATGCTGGTGTCATTCAGGCTGTCAAGCTAAATTACAGAAAGTTTCTTCTACGCCATTTGCTGTTCGAAATGGAAAAGGACGGAACAAGTACAGGACCAGAGCTGGTCAAGTCTGTGGATCTTCTGGATGCAGTGTTCTGGTTAAAGAAGTCCTGGAACAAGCTTTTGCCTGCCACAATCTCAAGGTGCTTTGAGAGTTGCGGATTCTCTGTTGCAACAGGTCAGTTTAAAAGTTTAATGATCCTACTCTGTTTCTTCCTCTCTCACTCTCTCTCCTGCTCTCTCTGTCTCTGTCTCTCTCCTTCTCTCAGCAATACAGCACAAGACGTTCACTCAGCATAAAAACACACACAAATAAACAGAGCAAAAAAAAATTGTGTGTTTTAGGTGCAGTGCAATGTGTGGCAGAAGCTTCAGCTGATGAAGATGCACTTGATGATCATGGCGCTGAGACCCTCTTGAATGGTGTCACTATGGAAGAGTTTACGGACTGTGATGCTGATCTCCAGACTTGCCCAGAGGAAAGTTTGGATGTTGACAAGGTGGAGTCTGCCAGTGAACCTTGTGCTGATGAATGTGAGGAGAAAGATGAACAATCACCTCATGTTATTATTGACAGCAAAACCGCCTCTGGTTATGCACATGCGCTGGCAAGATATGCTCTTGCTAATGGCCTTCCTGATGCAGCTGATTTCCTGTCTGGTTTACAGACTGAGATTGAGAGAAAGTGTTTGAAGGCAAAGAGTGACCTCCCTCAGAGAACAATTTCATCATTTTTTTTGTCAGGCAAACCTGCAGTGGCACAGACTTGCCCACCAAATGAACAGGATTAGGTTGTGTTGTGGACTATATTGTGGACATGAACTGAACAATGCTAATCTCTCATTATCCATTCTTTAGTTTTTTTTAGGTGGTGGTTTCTTCATGTGGTTTCCTTTAATTTGTTTAATTTGCAGAGTTGTATGTGTGTTCACTTTCTGTGAAAATGCCCATGTGGCGTTATGTTGATGTGCTATGTATATATTTATTCATTTATTAATGTGTAGTCATGAACTGAACAATTTTGGCTGAAGTTATTGGCTTGATTGATTATGACCATTAAATGTCTATATTTTGCAAAGACTAAAGAGTTGGGTCATTGCAGTTTGAAACTTATTGAATGGCATTTGTTGTGAACACTCACCCCTCTTATAAGACCCCCCTCTTTTAAGACCGGTTTTCAAAGATTTTTTGGAAGTCGTAAAAGAGGGGTTGTACTGTATTAAAGTATGTGTTAAGAAAGTGCTGTCTTGCGGAGAAGAATAGTAGGTCTAGCTATCTATTCTGGTGATCCGATTCAAGTTTTACAGCCTTGCCTATGCGCCAAAAACTATGTGGTATGCATCAGACAAACAGTCCGTCTTCAAGACCTTCCCACTGCACGGGGGAGAGAGAAATGGCCTACTGTCCAGCCAAGGATACGTTCCAGACGCCATAAGTTGATGGCCCTATTAGCGCTCTGGCAAGAGTCTAAATCGGGGAACAAATTGACGTTGCATCAATTATCTCAGTTCCATGCAGCTGCAACCTACAACGGGAGCTGTTCATCCTCTCATCAGTTGGAACGCCTGGCTGCATGGCCTTTGTAGGCAACCACGTAGGTCAGCCAGGGGGTGGGGGTGGGGGAGTGAGGTGGGCGTGGGGAGGGGGTGGGGAAGAGGTAAGGAGGGGGGTTTGGCGAATGAAGCAGCTGAAGACGCTGACGGGGACATCGAGAGATCAATCAGATCTTTTAGACTCAGCGACTCGTTGAGTAAGAGGAGATGTAAGGTTTTATCATTAACCACAAGAAAAATCCGAACGGAAGATGTTTTAGAGCTTGGGGAGGGGGGAGGGGAGGGGGGACGGGGGGGGGGGGGGGGGGGGAGAAAGATAATGGCAGGTTTCTCTGACAACAGAAGAAGTCAAATGCATTCTGGCAAGCGAGCCAATATATAGACTGTGCATATTGAAACAGCTAGTGATGGATATGACAACCAACGCATCATTCCCACTCCAAATGTCGCTCCCAACAAACAATCGTACACAAAACGAAACGTGTTTGAACGAAAAAGACACGTATAAATATCACACTTGTGTGAATAATCATCACTCACACAACCCAAACTTTTATCTTCTACTTATCGCTTATTACCTCCATAACGTACTCTCACACTCGACTGCACTGGGCAAGCTGTCCAAAGACACCCTGCAGTGACTTCGACAAAAGCAAACGGCCGTTCCACCTCTCTCTCTCTCTCTCTCTCTCTCTCTCTCTCCCTCTCTCTCTCTCTCTCTCACACACACACACACACACACACACACACACACACACTCACACACACACACACACACACACACACACTCACTCACTCACACACACACACTCACACACACACACACACACACACACACACGCACGCACGCACGCACACACACACACACACACACACGCACGCACACACACACACACACACACACACACACGCACGCACACACACACACACACTGTCTCTGAACGGCTGAACGGTTTAAGGTGCAGTCTCCTGTTTAAGTGCAGGCATGTCGGTGAGTCCACCATCACCGCTCGTAAACTTGACAGAAAAGCCGGTGATAGCCCACTGTCTCTCTTTTCTCCACCATCTTGTCCAAACTCAAATCCATGAATCCCACTTGACCTTCATTGCTATCCCACCCGAGCACCCCCCACCCTCTCAGGACGGGAACCCTTCTTATCTCCATGGTCAGTATGATACCTTTGCAGAATCCTAATTCAGCTTCTGCACCACTTCATACCAGCCTCCTCTTTCCAACCCTAACCAAACCCCCACCCCCCTTCCCCTTTGTCCTTCCTCCCACATTGATCTCTGCATCCATCTCCCATTTTTCAGTTCGCTGTCTCATCCTTAAAGGCCTACTCACTTTACTTCATCGTGGACAAGAATCTCAATCACTTGCCGTTAATTTAGGTAATTCCCCCAGCACCTCTCTCTCTCTCTCACTCTTTCTCTCTCTCTCTCTCTCTCTCTCTCTCTCTCTCTCTCTCTCTCACTCTCTCTCTCTCTCTCTCTCTCTCTCTCTCTCTCTCTCTCTCTCTCTCTCTCTCTCTCTCGTTGGAAATGGCGTTTTCCAAGGAGTCAGTCATAACGACAATTGACACAGATTTTGATGCCCATGAAAAATACGTAGATCATTCCTTCACAGTTTCCAAAAAGACGACTCTTGTCAGTATCAATCAGCAGCAGTTCCTGGTTCCCAGTAGCGAAATAATAAAACCTGTTATAAGCGGTAAAGTTACTGCAGGTTAAATCCTCTCATCATTACAACTCTACGTAGCCAACCAAACTGTAAGCAATAAACAATGGTCAAAGACACTGCAACTGTCGTGTTTTGCACAAACACATACGCGCAAACGCGCGCGCACACACACGATTGCGTTTACACTCCCTGCACGACTTTGATACTGAGTTTTTCGACGCATCCCACTCACAATAGACACCATTGTTGTGGATTAATCATTTCTGCGAGTGACTTCGTACATGAAGACTGAAACAACCAAATAATGAATTACGTGATAAATAAAAATACGTAACAATCACTAAGTTGACGCTCAATTTCATCGTGCCTCAGCTTCTCAGCAACGAGGCTAATTTTGTCAACACTTGACCCCGCGTCACGTGACCTATGTCAGCGGGAGATCTCCGCAGTAGTGACACTGCCCTTGTATGCGATATTTCCACGAGTTTTCAATTAAGCCCCCAAATAAAGTTGTTAAAGTAACATGGGAAAAAAAGGGTCGATAGGTTGGCCTGAACTTTTTTTCCTCTCTTTTTTAAAAGTTCTTTTTAATAGGGGCCAGATTAAACATAAACCTAACTTTCCTTATTTGTTAACCCTTTTCACAACTTGGATAGTGGAATCCCTGAGTTATCATAGGGCAGGTTTGATGGGACAGAACGCAGTTCATTGTTTACCGACACTTTCTCTTTTTCTTTGTTTCTTTTCAGCAAGAAAAAAAAGAAGGGGTGGGTGGGGTGGGGGGTCGGCAGATATAAATAGGGTCGGCCGGGTTACCTTAACCACAGATCTTTTTCCCCTTTATTTTTTCTTTAAAATCAGTATTTTATTGTCGTGTTCATCATTATCTCATTTACAGGGTCCATATTTTACATGTTTTTAAATATTTTATATCCCTTCCCATCTGGTCGCCACAGTGCAGCATTCAATAAGCGATAAGTAAAGTCGCGTTTGACATCTGGTCGCCACAGTGCAGCATTCAATAAGCGATAAGTAAAGTCGCGTTTGACATCTGGTCGCCACAGTGCAGCATTCAATAAGCGATAAGTAAAGTCGCGTTTGACATCTGGTCGCCACAGTGCAGCATTCAATAAGCGATAAGTAAAGTCGCGTTTGACATCTGGTCGCCACAGTGCAGCATTCAATAAGCGATAAGTAAAGCCGCGTTTGACATCTGGTCGCCACAGTGCAGCATTCAATAAGCGATAAGTAAAGTCGCGTTTGACATCTGGTCGCCACAGTGCAGCATTCAATAAGCGATAAGTAAAGTCGCGTTTGACATCTGGTCGCCACAGTGCAGCATTCAATAAGCGATAAGTAAAGTCGCGTTTGACATCTGGTCGCCACAGTGCAGCATTCAATAAGCGATAAGTAAAGCCGCGTTTGACATCTGGTCGCCACAGTGCAGCATTCAATAAGCGATAAGTAAAGTCGCGTTGCATAGACGCGAGGAAAAGGCAAGACATTGCGAGGAACAGGCCGGTATCGACACGTGTCAAAATGGTGAAGACAGACGTGAAGGCAAAGACATATTGGCACATGTTGACACCGGCCTATGCCTAGCAAGACATCGCGTCTATGCAACGCGCTCCACCAATAGTTTCTGGCGAGTATTCGTTCCAGTCTCGCAGACGATAATCGGAAACCTTTACAGCGTGGCAATATCGAAACTTTCTAAGCATTCTTAACGCTTATCGTCGACTTAAGTCCTTCAAGATAGACATAACCAAAGAAAATCAATCGTTTAAGAAACCAGAGTAACTACATGTAGAATTACGTAAGGAATAAGGAAACAACTGACCAAGATACATCAACGTGCTGCAATGCTTTTAACGCGAACTCCTGCGATGAAATACATCCATGTACATCCATAAAGGATTTGACAGTGCAGAGACGCAGACGCGTTGCAGCCCCAAGAGCGAATGACGGAGAGCATTTTCAGTCAAGGAAGAATGCCATCCTTTACGGGGAGTCCATCCCCTCCATTCACAGTCGGAGCCTCGTGCTGCTACCTGGCATGTGCGTCTCCCCTCTGGGATCGTCCCTGCTTCGATTTCCGATTCCTCTATCCGCCCCTGATTAAAACGATCAGCATCTGGGGACGCTGGACGCGGGGCGAGAGTCTGGGGAGCTGTGCTTCCTCATCTCTGACCCCAGCCCTGGCACCACTAATTTGCACCTCGACTGCACCGCCAGTCTCCCAGGATTAGAAAAAAAGATAACTCTCTCGCAACTCCGCTACTCGGACTGACAAGTAAAGCCGATGGGAGATTTCCAGCCTCCATTAACCGCATCCTTTCATTATATGTACTCTTCCCCCTGGTCCCTTATGCAACCAACTTCCCTCCTCCAACCGAAGTCTGCCCCTGGAGTTTCTCTGATCTGCCTATTCTCCTCCTTCTTGTCAGCAATCCTTTGTTGCCTACTCATTCCTATCCGGTAGCCTGCATCTGCGTCTCATCATATCCTCGCTCTTTCATATCTGTCTTTTTTCTTTACAATTGTCCATCCCTTTTTCACTGTCTTTGTCCCATAGGCCTTGGCTTTTCCTTTTCCACTTCCTTTCCCGCTGTCCTCCCACACACTGCTCTCCTCCATTTTTTGTCCAACTCTTTAATTCCATCTCTCCTCTCCTTCTTGGCGCCTAGTTTTCGATTAGCTATCGTCCATAAGCTGGAAATACGTTGGGTATCACCACGACTCAAGTATACATGTACCCATAAACGTGCGTTCACATTACATTAAATATGGAAAACAACAGGAGAAAGCTAATTATGACACTATGACACGAGGTAAATAGATATATACTGATATAAATTCTGGGCACGTTACGAATCTTTTTTTTTAAATTGAAATGAACAGCTTCAGCTAGAATTATAGTTGCTCGAATAGAGCAACATATGGCCGGAAATGCTCGATGTCCCATTCATCAGCTGGGGTTCTTGGCAGCCGGGCTTATCATTATCAGTGCCCCTACAGCTGTTGGAGTGAGGGCTTGCTGAAACGTGCAGTAGTGCAGCTAGGGAAAGACCGTGTCAACCTGACCGTGCTGGGACGAAAGAGCAGCGCAGTGGCTGTGTCGTATCGCGCAGAATAATCGGTGTGTTTGTTGAGAGGTGATACATACTGCAGAGAGAGAGGAGCATGAGTTTGTTTTACCCGCTATTATCACCATGCGATCTTTCCACCATTTTTCTGTCCGACATCTCCCATTCTGCAGCCTATCCGTACTTAACGCTCTTCCTTTCCAATCGCCATCCCCCTTGCTCTCCCATCCCTAGCACCGATTTTCATTTCCTTTTTTTACTTTTAGTCCTCTGTTACTCTGCATCTTCTCTCATCCTGCCATCTTTCTCCGTCCTCTCTATCACCTTAATTACTTTCGACCTCACCGTCTTTCCACATCTTTCTTACCTATCGTCGTTTCTTCTCAGTCCCATTCCCCGTCTCCTCATTTCACCCGTCGTTTCTTTTCCATTCTCTCCTTCCCTCTCCAAATGCTCTTCACACCATGTCTCTAATACAAATGTTTCTACCATACCTATCGCCATTTCTCTCCCATTTTATTCTCTTTCCTTCCATCTCATGTCTCGTTTTATTCCACTAACACCCCAATCACCCCTCCTCCCCTCCACTCCCCACCTCCTTCTTCGAGTCTTTTTGCTCGACATCACACCATCCGTCCACGGTCAATGCTCTTCCATTCTTAATCGCATTTTTCTTGCATTCCAATCCCCATATTATTTTTCATACTGTTTTTCCTACTCCAGTCTTCTCCTCCTTCTCAAATTTCAAGTGCTCTTCATCACGAAGTTGTTTTATAGCCATTTTTCTCCACTCTATTCTCTCCTTCCGTCTCTCCTCTTCCTTCCATTCCGCTGTTCTCCTCACCCTTCTGTTCCTATTGAACTTCATCACACTTTCCTTTCACGATGTGTGCTCTTCCTTACCCAGGGTCTTTCCTCATACTTCATTTTCTTCTCTTCAGTTCACCTTCCTCTTGTTTCTACTCCATTCTGTCCCTCCCTCTCAAACTCCAATGGTTCTTCGCGGAGGCAGGCAGAAGGTAAAGCGAACGCGGGAATTTTCGAATCAAATAAAAACAAAATGTATTGAAGTCAAAGGGACAAAATCGAGGTTTTTAACAACTATAAACGTTGTGCTTATTGCCTTTTCTCATCTGGGAAAAATCTACAACAAATAACGGTATTGATTTCAGTATATTTTGTTTTTCTCCGACAGCTCGTCATCACATTGTCCTTCTGCAACGAATGTTCTACTCCACCAGTCGACATTTCTCCTGCATCCCGTTTCCTTCCCTTCCACTCGTCCTCTCCTCGCAATCCCTGTGGGTGGAAGGCAGGAATGAGTCTATCGTGCCTCCCTGTGCTATTCCTAGAAGGCTAATGACCAGAGAAAGGGTCTTAACTTGCTATACTCCAGCAAACACGAGTGATGAGGGCGGTCATTGGCCTTTCGTTGACTGCAAAGGCTGTCGGGCCGTAAAGCCTCATCTATCAATAGTTCTATGTATCCATCCAAATTTCCACCTTTTCATCCATCCATCTATCCGTTTATACATCCATTCGTCTATCAGTCAATCCATCCATTCATCTTTTGCTTTCTACGCCTCTGTTTCCCCCTTGCTCCTCTCTTGTGCCTCTTCATCTCTCTCTCTTCTCCCCCCTCTCCCACGTCTCTTGCTGTCCTATCATCCGTCCACACCGACTGCCCTTTCCCGCCTATCACCCTCTCTCTTTCTTCCCCCCCCCCCTTCCCCCCGCCGCCAACCCCTTCCCCCCTCTCTTCCTTCCTCCTTCTCTCCTCCCCTATTCCATCTCTCTATCCCTTGCCCTAGGTCAGTTCGTTTTCCTTCCTCTCCCTGTTAACCCCCTAAAGGGTGGCAGGAAAAAAGCTATCGGGCGAGGTGTGTGTGCTGCATTTCAATGGGGACAGACAGACAGACCGTTGCACTGTACTCGGTGCCACTTGCGAGGCAAGCCTGCCGACAGAGGACAGACTCCGGAAACGAAACCACACACACGAGCGGAATACTGACGAAAGAATTTCCCCCCAAAGTGAGACAGAACAGAAGCAGTGAAAAATGTGGAGGCGAATAAGAAAAAGAAGGAGGAGGAGGGGGGGGGAGGAGGAGGAGGAGGAGGAGGAGGAGGAGGAGGAGGAGGAGGAGGAGGAGGAGGAGGAGGAGGAGGAGGAGGAGGAGGAGGAGGAGGAGGAGGAGGAGGAGGAGGAGGAGGAGGAAGAAGGAGGAGGAGGAATGTGACAGCAGAGTACTTGAATAAGTTTTCATCTACTAAATACATGTATGTCACATCAAATACTGTCATAACCTAATTTAAAGTCCAGCCTCCAGTCTAAGAAATAGTTGTGCAGTGCCCATGTCATAAAATGAAGACTCTTAACGTCAGGGGATTTGAAATGGGTGGGGAGTGGAGGTGTTGGAGATGGGGTGAGGATGGAAAAATGGCTATCAGTACGAAATATGATAAAGAATCTTATATTTCACATGTAATAAATGACTGATTTATTTTATTTGTTTTTCCACATTCGTGTTCACCATTCAATTTTACTTAATCCGCATGAACTGTTCATAATGGTGATGACTGCAGCCTAGCTTTAACGAGTGGAACATCTAACAGCAACCAGAATGAAGATAGACAATACATTTACGTTCAAACAGCATGGTTGTCAACTGACTTTCCACGAAAACGTGAACGACATCAAGTCTGTGACAACGAGGGCAGACTGAGTATGTGTGTTCAAATAAAATAATGCACTGTAGTGTGCCATTGCTCGTGCTGTCTGTATTGCTGCCAGGAGCGATGGCAATACAACTCCCATATATAAAGCCTGTATCAACGTGGCAGACTAAGTATGTGTTCAAATCAAATGATGTACTGCAGCTTGCCAATGCTTATACTGCCTTTATTGTTGCCAAGGACGGATAAACGTTGAGCTTGGAAAAGTCTATATCTGCGAGAAGTGCGAGACGTTTGCCACTACGTCCCACTTCCGTTTCTTATATGTTAATATTATAAAGAGTAAATATTAGCTGTTATTGAAGCGTCACAAATTACAACTTGAAAGTTTACAACAATGAATTCTGACATTTTAGACACACTTTCACTTTGAGTGCCTATTTGAGCAGACAAAACCCATCTGAGACAAGTAGAAAATATGTAAGTCAACCATGCCAGCCGAGGAGGTTATTTTTCGGTCCGTTAGTTCGTTCATTCGTTAGTTGTTCGGCAAATGAACTCAAACAGTTCACATTGGATTCTGATGACATTTGGTGCAAGAGACAATCAAATACATTGTGGAGATTATCTATAATCACGTTTTGAAATTACAACCATAGAGAACGAACGAACGAACGAACGAATAGTTTATTGGTAGGACATCGGCCCGTACAATGGGGGGAATACAAGTTAGATTTTTGGTACTTATTACATTGCAATAATGAAAACGTACATACATTATCAGATATGAAAGCATTACATCAATGTATTACATCATGAATCATCTTGTATATCTCTACTTCTCTCTCTCTGTCTCTCTGTCTCTCTCTCTCTCTCTCCATCCATAATAAAGATACATTGCTAATCGCTTAATCATTTGTCTATCTTCACATGCAAAGAACATTTGAAAATTTTCGTTCCAGCTACGTTGTTGATCTATGTCAAGATACTTAGTTCGGAGGTTGTCGTATTTTGGACAAGTAAACAGTACATGATATTCATCCTCAGGTGTATCGTTGCATTATGGACATCTCAGATTTTGTGCATCTTTAGGACGATATCTTAATGTTACATTGAGTGTCACTTATTCCTAATCTAAAGTATATGCATCTCTGAATACCTTTCTGTCCAGAACATATAGATATTTCGATAACTGTATTTCGTTTTTAAATATTCTATAGAGTTCGTACCTTTCGCTGTGGTTTATATTATTTGTCCACTACATTTTACAACTATAGAGAGAAAAGTCTCACCTACGCTGAAGTCCCTCGCCGCGCTGTGGCCAATGTCTATTTCTAGCCTCCCCCTAGACCAGCGAGCGACCGTGTTTACTAAGGTAACACGCATAATACAGGCCATGGAAGAGAAATGTTGACTTTCTTGGCGGAAGTTAACTTGCGCTGTCAATGTGGTCTCTATTTTTTCATTTCTGGGGCCAAATGGAGGGAAAATTGCGAACCACTTTCAAAGCTGTATAGTAGGAAAAACTACACATCTCATGGTAGAAAAATAAACAGAGAACTAATTGAACACAAATTGGGCCTTTGCTGAACAAACTCATTTGCATATGTTGCACTCTTCTCTTGCAATATCTTGTTGTACGGGGGTTTTCCTAGTCTGCGCCGGGAAGTACAAACGAAGTACGAAGTACGAAGGTACAAACGCTGGTGGTCGTTTTCGATAAACTTTATTCATGCACTAATCGCTACACAGCGATGAAAATCAGTAAATAGTAATCGTCGTAACTCGCTTCACTCTACGCGCAGTGCCCAGAGGACTCACTCCTTACAAAGGAGGACTCGTTTATCCTCTAGTTAAGCGCTCACCTTAACTCTGTCGCATTTGCTGCTTGTGTCTCTCCATGTCTCTCGCTTTGTGACGCTTTATATACTTAACCACAGGTTCCAGATCTTTCGTGAATCAAGCTGTATATTCTCGCTCACGCTCGAGCTGGAAATTGACTGACGTCACGTGACACAACAAGACAAATTTAGCCCGACTCGACCATGTGCCAGGGCAATGACCTAAGCGGACTGACCGATATAAACAAACCGACTGCGCTACGATCTCCTCGTACCATCTAGAACCTTCACAACACATACAAAGGCAGTAACTCAACGTTCCGAGATTTATTTGCTAGATCAAAGTGTCTTTGGCCAGATGCACATTGCTCCAAAACTGCCAACATCGGCAACAAGTGAACCTGCTTGTGAACTCAGACACACGATCGGAGCATTCAGTGGTCTTCCTCATCACTAACCTCACCATCTCCCTCTATTTTAAGCACAAAACGACTAAAGTGGCAGATATCCATCACTCAGTTGTCACGGAAATGTCACAAGGTGAAAGATGAATCGCACACAACAACAAAAATTGAAAGAAAATCAGCCGGAAACTTCGTGAAAACCAAAACAATCGCACCAGCCATTTGTGACACTGCATCAACGGTCACATGAACACACAAACCCTCAGACCGCGGCTATATCCGCTCGAAGAAGGGAAAGGGAATCAGAGTTATTTAAGTTAAAACTCTGCTATTTTCATGTGCTGAAATATCTATATTATTGTGTAACAAAATGAAATTTTTTGTTACGTTTCTGTTATTTGTATTTAATATTTATACTATTGGGTAACAAATCATGTGCGATATCCAATAAATTGATTAATGTATGTTGTCTATAAATATTCAGTAGTGGTTGAATCGTACGTCTTCCCCCAACCCATAGTAAGTTCATCAACCACACAATGAAACAACCAAACAATTGAGACAAAACACTCATTCAGTACTTTGGGCGTTTGTTAGGCGCAGAATCTCGAGATTCTCCCTCGATGGCTAGTCGTGGGAGAGCGACACGCTCCTACAGCTAAAAAAACGGCCAATCATCATCTGGCAAGGCAGAAGTCCAAGAGAACATGGCTGCGTCCTGGCGCCAGAGTCGGTGAAGAAGTTGCCGATAGATGAAATAATTGACGATACAGATATCGCAGCAGGTTTTCACTTGATTGAACACACCATGGTGTCGTATCGAATGGCACGGGAACTTTTTCAACGAAAAAAAAGCAGCCCGGGTTCAACTGTAGACAATTTTGTCGAAAATGTTATGCCTTGATTCATTTCGATCAATTCAAGGGATATAATAGACCTTATTCACGCGACCCGCCATTTTGGTTTTAAAACGAGGCCCCGTACGCTAACGCGGCGACCGCGCTACCTTCACAGTATTGCTGGAGCGGCAATTTGACAAATGTTCCGGACTTTTCTCAAGGTGATGTGGAAAGATGGTCGAACGAAGGCAGAACAATAGCAAGAAGACAAAGTGACAAAGGCTATGAGAAGTGGATTGAAGGGTTTATCGACTACGATGCCATCAAAGGTTGGTACACAGTGACAAGTTCTTTCGCTTAGATTAGAACTGAGTGTTCGAGTTTAGTTTTTTTCTTGGTATCGCTTTCAAATCTGTTCACAGTACTAGGCTGGCTGGTTTACTTAGATGTGATTTTTTTTTAATGCGTGCTAACTGATATTAGGTTTAGAGTTTGAATTTTCGATGATATTACACAAGTTCTTTTTCGCTTACAACTCGAGTGTTCGAACCAATGAAAACCACGGAAAGAGACGGCCGTTTCGTTCCTTGCCTGTCATTGGCCAGCTTGTCATGAGGTCATGAACACTCGAACAGCAAATACTTCCGTGTACGTACAGTTTTCTGCTCTCGGACCCTGAGAAGCACATTACAGGCACTGCCGTCTATCGGCTGCATCCCAATTGGCACGGTCTCCGCCATTTTGGTACATCCGGGCCTCTGCAGCGGGACGCAGCTCCGGAGCTTCCTCGGCCTCCCTCCTTCTCGGCGAGTCCCTCCTTATGAGCGAGGAATGTAGGCAACGCCTAGCCCCCGCGATTCTCTCGAGATTTTGCGCCCAACAAACGCGCCCTTTGATTGCTTGCTAGCTGTCGTTTGCATCACTCGGTAGCGGCGATGGAGGTTGCGCAGAGTGGTTAGCGCGCTTGACCGGTAGTCGTTTGTGGCTAGATGGTGCGGTGTTCGAAACTGCGCGGTTCCCGGGGTTGCAACCTTAAGCAAGAAGCTTCACTCACATTGCCTCTCACAACCCAGGAGTAAAACCGAGTGCCTGAGAGGGCAGTGTTGGGGAATTGTAGTGAGATGATTCCTTGTAGGCGGCCATGAGACAGCATCGGGTCGGAATTCTCCCCAGGGAATCGTGTTGATGTTGGTACCTGATTGTGTGCGTCTTCAGTGTCTGTCACTGAGTTGTCAGGTGCCAGTGAAGGATTGAACCAGCGACCCAGTGATCAGGGGGTAAAGTGTAAAGCGGTTCGAGACCCAGACACGGGTGATGAGTCGCTGTATAAAATCACTTTTACCTTGACATCCTAGATAAGCTTACTTGGGCAATGTGCTTGCCGTGCATCGCCTCTCCCTACTCAGGGGTAAAACCGGGTACCTTAGAGGTCAGTGACGTAATACTTTCGTGCAATCAACCATTGATGCGACAGTGACCCTGAATCGGGTTAGAATGCCCCCCAGGAAGTTGAGATGGTGCTTGCACCTGACTGTGTTCGTCTGTCTCTTCATCACTGAGTTTGTCGCCAAGTGCCAGTAACGGATTGATCACGTGGCCCAGTGATCAGGGGTAAATTGTAAAGTAGCTTGAACCCTGTCTGAGTGTGAGATGTAGCTACATAAAACCAATATCTTTATTTTCTACCATCACAAACAAACAAATGTTACGTCACCACAGTAAAATACTCACCCCTGTGGCTTCAGAAGGCTTGCAGCTTGCTCCAGGATGACCCTCACAAGGTCAAGGCCATCGATTCCTCCATCCAAGGCAGCCCTGTCCTCAAATCTAGTGGACACCATGCAGAGAACAAAGACAATGATACCCGGGTTAGAAAGAGAGAGAGAGATAGAGAGAGAGAGAGAGAGAGAGAGAGAGAGAGAGAGAGAGAGAGAGAGAGAGAGAGAGAGAGAGAGAGAGAGAGAGAGAGAGAGAGAGAGAGAGAGAGAGAGAGAGAGAGAGAGAGAGAGCGAGAGAGAGAGAGAGAGCGAGAGAGAGAGAGAGAGAGAGAGAGAGAGAGAGAGAGAGAGAGAGAGAGAGAGAGAGAGAGAGAGAGAGAGAGAGAGAGAGCGAGAGAGAGAGAGAGAGATGGACAGACAGACACACAGGCACACAGACCAACAATCAGACTGACAGACAGACACATAGACAGACACACAGACAGACAGAGGAATGCATGGAGGCAGATAGACATTTAGATGGATTCATGAACGAACGAACGACAGACAAAAGGGGCGGGCAGACAGGCAGGTTGAGAGACGCTGCTGTAAGGGACACAACTATCAAATTGCCTCCCCTTACAGTGCTGGCTCGACACCGCCTAATCAAACCCTGCTTTGGTAATCAAAGAAACTGAGAAAACAAGAACAGTCAAATTGAAGAGTAACTGAAATTGGAACGGATTTGCATCCAGCTAAATATCATTCTGTACATTTAACTGTCGCAACATTCATTATCAAACGATATTAGGTCTAGCTCATAAAAAAGAAAGTATTGTCTATTGTGAATTACAAAGAACCATTGTTGCTGGAAAATGTAACATCTCTTGAACTTGATTTCTATTGAAGAAGCTGACAGTGAAAGAAAGTCCCCAAGACACAATCTTAATTAGGCATGAAGATATATCCAGACCATCTTCTTCTTCTTAACGTTTGGCTTTGCCAGTGGTTGCATGCTACATACATGTATACATATAGAGTTCATTGTCATAGACTGGAGAGAGCAGGGAAAGATGTACCTGAGGATCTCAGGTGCCAAAGTAGGCACTTCCCCGGAGCAGATGTAGGGAGGGTTGCTGACCACTATGTCAAAGCCTGCAGACAGGACTTGAGGCCATCTCTCTTCTGTCAAGAGGCAGTGTAAAGTTACTGTTTTGATCTAGAACTTTTCCTCACGGCTGGGTCTCAAATTAATTTACATTTTATTTCCTGGTCACAAGTTGGCACAAAATAGTTTCTCCTGGCATTCAGTGACACAGCTATAATCATACAGATAGAATCACAGACAATCAGGCACCAACTTCTTCCTCCCTGAAGAGCATTCCACTGGTCCACAAATGCATCAAGAGTTGGTTGCAGTATATACATGTAGTGTTTTCATTGCCCTCAATGCAATTTTTGGACTAGCTGGTCACCACCTTTCCCTCTACTACCTTTGTCCAACCCCAGTACTCCACCTCCTTACATGCATGCAGCTAAAGAAAGAGAGTTGGGGAAAACCACACATAATAAGACGTCAGTTAACACATCTTTCATAAAAATCATCTCTCTTCAATAGCTATGTGATGGTAACACTCATCTTTCTGTATGTTTCTTGTGTAATTCATGAAAAGTTTGCTTATAAAGCCCATCATCCTCAGTGTTGAATACAGAAAAAGCTGTGATGTAAGGGGCTAGTGGTAACAATTCAGGGACACCTAAAAAAAAATCTTTGATCAGCATTTGAGAAATAACTGTGTATAAATGCATGTTTCATAGAGAATGAGGGATGTGTGTTGATTCTGGTGTTGATTATGATTGTGATATTAAAGATATTCATAATAATAATTGTGATACTAATGACAGCTATTCATGTTTGTGGGTACTTCTTAGCTATATTTCTTCCATCACTGATTAGAGGTATTAGTTGTTCTTTTAATCTTCTTTGATTAAAAAAGGAAATCTCTCTCCTTGTCTTTTCAGAAGGACTTCTCAAAGTTCCGTAGGTTCAGCAAAGCAGTTTTAGGCACAGGCAATTCTGTGTCGTAACAAAATACAAATTCCCTTCATGGTAATTGTTTCATCCATAAGTAGATGTCAGGTACATGTAACTACTACTACTACTACTAGCCACCCACTAGGGACTTCAGCAATGTCCAAGTGCAGGACAGTGAGACGGTCAGTCACTCCCACTCTGTGTCCATTGTCCA
>JAWQFJ010004189.1:87500-117500 GCA_034096865.1 Theodoxus fluviatilis
CATACAGAGCCGAAACCCTGCGATGGGACAGACAGGAAATATGTAGGACCACAGGCGGGGACTGAACCCGCGACCTTTCGGTTAGCGCTCGAAATGCTCCATCAGCTGAGCTACCATGGACCACTAGGTCTGTATATTAGTTCATTTGTGTGTCCACCTGCGCGTGCGCCGCTTGTGCCTTCCTTGCTTGGCAAATCAATGAATCGTGGCAAGCAGTTGTCGTTAGAGCGTGCGGCTCGTGTCTGACCATGGGGTCGAGTGACGGCCAATGATTTGTCCAAGAAGTTTATCTGCCACTGCTAGAATACTGAATCTAGCCAGGCTTTCCCTGAGAGTAAGTGAGTGTGTGTGTGTGTGTGTGTGTGTGTGTGTGTGTGTGTGTGTGTGTGTGAGAGAGAGAGAGAGAGAGAGAGAGAGAGAGAGAGAGAGAGAGAGAGAGAGAGAGAGAACGAACGAAAACTTTATTGTATAGGCCATCAGCCCAGTACAAGGACTCAGCAACACGGGCACAGATGTCACAATTCATGGTGTAGATCTCCTCCTCTTAAAAGCATGAAGTAAATAGGTGCTCACAGATCTTACTCTTTCCCTGTCGTAATTTGAGAAGCACATCATCAAACTTTCTTGCATAGTTAACCCAAAACAGAAATAAAGGTATCTTATTCGTACATCTTCGTAAGCTGGACACACAAATAGAAAATGTATTTCATCCTCAAATATTTCATTGCAGCTAGGGCACAACAGCGTAGCTGGCTCACTATATCTATATCGGTGTATGTAGAGCTCGCTAATACCCAGAAGAAAACGAATGTGCAAGTCTCTGAAGAGAGGTTTGTCCAAGTCATAGAGATATTGTTATAACTTTGGGTTGCACTTGAATACCTTGTAAAAGGAATTCTCTCGCTAGTTTGTAATGTAGAGTGCCAACATTCGTTGTAGCGACACACCAATCTGCGCTTTAATTCTTTTACGAAGTTGTTTTCTTCATGGACCCTCTGTTGTCTCCATATATCAAGGAATTCATAATCAAAGAGTATATCTCTAATCTTCATTGCAGATGGACTTTCTCTATATCTTGACAACTGCTCACTCCCCAACTCTCTGCTCCATAAAGTAATATCGGTTGGATTTGAACATCAAAAACCCTAAAGATGACACTAGGTGATGTACACATCATTCTTTTTAAAGGTCTCATGGCTTGCATTACAGCAGCTTTTTCTTTAATCAACAAGGTCGGTTGCGCCACATTGTAAGACAGTTTTGTGGAAAACCTGTACCCAAATAGGTATACTCATTTACTACCTCTAGCTTTTCTCTCCCAATATGCCAGTGTTCATGAGCCGCCAGATGGCCCCCTAGGCGGAATATCATTACTTTAGATTTTGTCATTTTGATACTCAGTCCAGCAGACTCTGCGGAACTTTTTAGAGTGTCTAGCTGGTTCCGTAGACCTATGGGTGTATCAGACAGGACAACGACATCATCGGCAAAAAGGAGGATGAATACCGTTGTGACATCAGGTAGGAGTTGGATGCCATGTTTACCCTTTCTTGCGACTTCTTTAGCGACTTCCCCAACCACACAAGAAAAAAGGATCGGTGAGCTTTTGCACCCTTGCTTCAGCCCCGAGATACATTCAAAATAGTTTATGTACCCATCCGAGCATCGCACACTGATCCGTACACAGTAATACATTGAATTTAATATTTACAACATTTTGAGAGAGAGAGAGAGAGAGAGAGAGAGAGAGAGAGAGAGAGAGAGAGAGAGAGAGAGAGAGAGAGAGAGAGAGAGAGAGAGAGAGAGAGAGAGAGAGAGAGAGAGAGAGAGAGAGAGAGAGAGAGAGAGAGAGAGAAAGAGAGATATTTTGACTTTGACTTCTTAATGGTTAACCCGGCGGAATGTCACAATGTTACAATATTTTGGTAACATCGACAATTTGTTACATAATACTATTACCAATAGACAAACTACATTTCGAAAACAATTAAAGAGTATGGTAGATTGTGGCTGCTACCCATATACATATGATGTTTAAAGAGATATGATAACTAGTGGTACAAAAAATTGTACCCATATTCATCGTCAATATGTTGCCAACGGTACTTCATGGCACGCATAGTAAATGAACATGGCAACCTTTTTCGTTTCTATGTACCCTTGACCGTTTATTAGGAATTCAGTCGCAAGGTCCCCAGTATCCATGTATTCTATATAACTCTTTAGGTACCTCTCTCTAAGCTCCTTATATAGAGTGCATTTCAGCAAGAAATTAGTTTCGTCTTCAATAGCATCTCTGCAGAATGGACAGCGTTTCTCTTCGTTATTGAACATATTACAGCGTAATTCGTTTCTTCCTAATCTAAAGCGCGTAAAGGTTACTCTAAATATTGTAATATTTATGTTACTTAAGTATTTTTCACATTGGAACTCCTGTTTAAAGCATCTGTTTAGCGCAAATCGCTCACTGACATTGATCTTGCAATGCCATTCTTGCCTACAGCAATCTTGGAGCCTGATCTTTAACTTTTTAAAGAAACTTTTTTCATTAGAGATGCCTCATTGTGCCATACAAAGGCAAAACCCGACTTGCACAGACATTCTTCAATAGAGTTTAGCCACTTGAGTTCGTATGGGATAGTTGCACTGGATAGCATAAAAAGCGCTTGCTTGGTAAGCCGATAATCTGGCATTTTAACACTTTGAAACTATATTTCACAGCTCTGACAGAAATGTTTATGATAAGAGGAAATTTTCTCGTTTCTCCATAATCCAGGGTATTTGGTGTCTTGGCGTCGGTATTAAAAAAAAACTCTTGCACGCAAATAAGTGAGACCTCTCAATCCCCAGAGCTCTGACGCGTACAGTAATGAAGGTTGTACTTGTGCATCAAATACTAAAAAAATAATTTCGGATTACAAGTGCGATGTGCCCACTTTGTTTTTAAAAGTTGAAGAGTTTTCTGTTTCCCTTTAGTTGCTACATTGCAAAAAGCTACCGTTTGAATGCATTTACAACTTTCAACGTCTCCATTCAAAAACCATCTCTCTCCTTGTGCTCAGAACCCTCCTCGCCAGAAAATCATGACTTTTGTCTTGTCTTTATTTACTCTGAGACCAACTTGTTTTGATGCCTATTCAAGGTTAGTTACCTGAGTCTGAAGACCTGTAGGAGTCGTGGATAACAGTGCCACGTCATCTGCGAAAATAAGAAAGAAAATTTTCTCCCTACCACTTTGCATTTGTATCCCGTGTTTACCATTTTGACGGACAAAATTAGCAACACAATTGATCAAGAATGCAAATAAAATCAAGCTCTCTTTGGCACCTTGCTTCGTTCCGATGGGGCATTCGAAGCAAGCCGAGGTGCTACATCGATTTTATCATTTCTTCATTTCGTGGAAACGCCCGATACTGATAGTATGTTATAAAGGCGTGGACGAAGAACAGAATCGAACGCCTTCATATAATCAATAAAGGCTACATAATGTGTACCTCTGCCATAAACTGCTTTTGTAATCAGTGCATGCAGGGTGAAGATGTGGTCTGTGGTCGAGTCCTTCTTACGGAAGCCAGCTTACTCCATACACAGCTTTCCATTATCATCCGCCCAGATTTACATACGCTTCGTCAATATTGATGAAAATACCTTGTTCAGAGTACTTAGCAGTGAGATGCAGAGAGAAAGAGAGAGAGAGAGAGAGAGAGAGAGAGGGGGGGGGGGGGGGCAAGCAGACAGACAGGTAGGCAGGTAGGCGGACAGACAGGTAGACGAACGGACGGACGGACGGACGGACAGACAGACAAAAAGCAGAAACAGGAATTGAAGATGGAAAAGCAGAGGTGGGGAGGTGACCACAGTGCTTATCCATGCAGCCGCTTTAAACTGGCAGGCTCGGTAATTTAACATTTCTCGTGCACTTGACCACAGAAAATAAAGTAAGACAACAACTGCATCATTGGAGGGTTATTTGTTTTAATCAATTAGGAATACATCATAGAAATATCCTATATATTAAATCACCGATACTCCAACCACTGACAGTGTTAAAAAATGTAGCAAGAATGTACAAGCTAGAGACACTGAAATAATCACTATGGCATCGCCATACACAATATGTTAATTATGCAGCTCGTGGCTTCTATGTTCAAAACTGATGTCAATGTACAATGCATAAGTAAATGCTGACTTTTCCCATTGCGTCAGAGGATGAACAAATTCCCTACATCTATATCTTTTCATTTACAACTAAATCTCTTTATCGCAACAAACGAGGAGGAAGTACTGCATCACAGTGATACAAGGCCACTAGGAATAATGCACAAAATAACAAAATATAACGTCTGCTTTTGTTGTAATGTATGCTTCCTTTCTTCTATCATAATATGATAAACTGACTGGGACGAAATAAAGGGAAATGCAGAGTATTGAAATTATATTATTTGTTTCCGTTAGAAGAGGAGACTTGTGCTATAAGAATCACATCTACAACTGGACACAACTAACATAAAAAGGGCTATGTATTTTCAATGGTGCATGTCCCAAAATATGAGTATTTATATTAAGATAACGAATTTTTGGAAGCATGGAACATATCATAAGGTTATAAGTAAGAATGTCAGGTGTCATGGAGAAAATAGCTCATCTCGGTTGAGTTATCTACACATTGTTTTATTCAAAGATGTCATCAGATCCAAGATCTATTACATGTATACAGAAGTGCTTTGCTCTTTACAATTAAGTAAATTAACACATGTTTCTGTACATTGAAATATTTGTACATTAATACTTTCCTCAACACATTATCAACAAATAATTAAGAGGAAACAATTATATATTTAAAAACCAGCACAACAGTAACACAGTGAATTAATCACATTTGAGCTCTGCAGTCCGATTGTGATCTGTTGGCCCCAACAAAAACTTAAAAAAATTGCAATGTATCACATTCAAAGAAAGCAAAATATTTGTCACAGAAATACATGCGTGTGTTCAGCCATTCAAGTATTTCACCCTTGCGAGATGCCTGAAGTTTAATCCAACCAAACATTTGCCCTGATGAAATGTTTGCGAAGTTGGGAATGCTTTCTCGAAAGAAAAAAAAGGTTAAAAAACCCGCCTCACAGCATTTCTTCCAAATGTCATCCTGACTTGCTTCAACACTTGACAACAAATTTGAGCATTAGGTACAAAGACAACGCAACAAAGTAGCTTGCACCCACTATGGTACAACAAATACATAAATCATAATGCCAAGGAACCGTTTTTTGTTATGAGATCATCCTTTTTACAGCTGTCATATATGTAAAATGAAATAAAAATAAATACAGTTTGGACAACATTCAAATGTACAATTTCAAATAGTAAACAGAGGTCACACAAGTTAATATTGCTTACGAACTAATACCATTGGTGTCAGCACAGCGATAGGGTGGATGGACAGAAGAATGTTCTCCAGTCATAATGACATACTTTTGTGTGAATTTGAAAGATAAAGTTTCGTGTTTAGTTGGAGGTATTTTAAGCTCTCAATCGTCCGATGCAATATTCTGATGTGCTGCAGAGCACCTTCCCTACACCTTGCCAAAGTTTTCCCATGCATCCTTCTTTTCTTAACGAGTTCCATTCAAACTTGAATCATAGTACAAATAAATTACCTTCTTAACGTTGCACCTTCACTTTTGGGTGTATCTCTGGAATGTTAATGTTCACATTATTATACATTCAGGGTTCGACATGCCCAGATGCACATATTACGTCTAGAAATAAGCACATTGCATTTCACTTTTGCAATGTTTTAATCTTGTGGGCAAATATTGTCTGCTACATTCACAGGCCATTTTTTGTTAAGAAACATCGTTGCTCATTAATTTAGTTAAGTTTATTTCAAGGGCAAAAGAACCTTTATAACATTTGAGTTGTAATATTTGGCAGCCAAAGTGGTTCGGTCATGAATTATTAATGGAACTTGAAAAAAATTCAAACATATCATTAAAAGCAAATATGAAACAGTGAATGTATTTTAGATTTATGCTGCAAAATAAACACTGAGATATGTACATGTACCCCAAAAAAGAGGAAAATCATGTACTTTGAAAACTATTACGATGCATAACTAAACACATCACCAGCAATAACGAATCATGATGCTCTCGACCTGTCAACGGATGTTAAATTGTGAAGTTAATATATTGCTTTTTTAGATTTACAAGCAATGGTTTACTTGCCTTGTAAGTAACTTTGAATATAGATTCGCATATTGCTTTGCACGACATTTTTTACAGTCTCAGCAAATAATATATGAATCCTTGCCTAAGTAGACTACATATTAACTTGGGTATGGGACAGACAAGCTAAATCATGAACTGTTCGTAATTGGGAATTTTTATATGTATTTTTTCCATATTACATTGCTTTATTTTCTTAGATAATCATTATGTCATAACGGTGTTATGCTTGTATGGATGCCAGGGTAATACTGCATTTGAACCTAGCACAGCAACCAATAAGTCATAAAAAGATATGAACTGCTTTAGGTTACAAAAGCATTATGAAAAGTTGCACACAACCATTGATGTCATCATGACTCATACGCCAAGATACTATTTTTAACATACTGGGAATACGTTTCGTTTGATGTTTATTTGAGAGGGGGGTGGGGTGCAACATATCTTATTACCCTGTATGAAAAAATCAGTTCTGCACAAGCAGAACTGAGTTGCATACAACTATTTACTCAAATTAATATGCTGTTGGTCTTTTTGTATTTTAAAAAAGCAGCAAAAGACACGTGGAAATGTGAGACCAAATAGAACAAAGTTTTGTTTCCTGTTTCAATATTCGCATCACCAACTCACTGAGTTGAAACACTACTTTTACATACTAACGTAAATTGTACCCTGGTGATTAGTGAAGTAAAGTAACTTTTAAAAAGGCAAATGCAATATATAAAGTTAACAAAGTTCTGTTGCATCATATTGGAGGATTCCTCCCAAATCTCTACACAACAATAGGAGTTTGAAAACACACTATTTAATCAATCCTCCATCCAGAACACGTTCAGGTGCAAAAACAGTGCACCTCTCGCCCTAAAAAGGGAAAAACTCATTCAAAAAAGGCTCGAAGATTGTTGGAGACGCAAGTGAGGTCCTCTCAACAAAGGCTACGCACGCTGTGCCCTGGCCAACACCAGTCCTAGGATTATGCATAAAGAAACTCTCACGCTAGCTACAGTGGCCCCTAGGCGGCCCCTATGTCCTGGAAAGGAGCCAAGCTCCCGGCTCTGAAGAGAGCACGCACGCCGCAGTCAGTCAGTGCCTGTGTCGGAGTGCCCCGCCGTGCCATCCAGCTTGCATATTGGGGGAGGCAGAGTAAGGCAGTCTAACGAGAGACACTGCAACAAAGACGAAGTCCGTCAACCTCCGCCGTGGCCACGCCGTCAAAACTGCGTCTGCTTACCTCGGGAAGTGTGCGGCGTGCTATCAGTTAATACGGTGCAAAGTGAAGATCGTCTGCCTCCATGACAGACTACACGTCAAGGTGTACATAAAGCTCCACCACAAAAATAAATAAATAAAGAAACCTTGGTAATTAGAATGACACCGTTTTCCTTGATCTTTTCAGAAAATATCAATGTTGTGAAATATTTTTTAAAAATCGAAAGTGTGCTTTGAATTTTATGTAAAGTAAAATGTTACTTTTTTCAAGGACTATTAAAATACACAAACACATTTTTTTAAACCTACATTCTTGTACAAGTTATGACATCGTTGATATTTAAGTTGCTAACTATGCCATGTAGCACGATCACATAGAAGCCTTTAACAAATGTATGTTTAATACTAAACACTCAAGAATATCTACATGCTTTTTCACCAACGAACACTTATATCCACACGCATATGTACATATGTACAGTGAACTGGAAATCATATCAGACTTCAATGCAACTTGAGATTGAGCAACTGTTTGATTAACGTTTTAATAATGTGTGCAAGAGAGTACAAAACAAATTATGGAGTTGCAAGCAACACGAGGTAGAAAAATATACGTAAACTTCCAGCTTACAGTGACGTGATTCAGAATAAATTCGAGTTAATATTTTCGGAGCAATCCATGACATGAAAGGTTTGCCTTTGCTATGTATCAAAGCCGTTGGATTGGAAATCTATACAGCATTATTTTCCCAAGAAGTTATGTGCCTTGATTTACATGGGAATCCTCTGATACAAATATACACTTCACAGTCTTATGTTTCTCGGGAAATATTCAGCGCAAAAAACCTTATGTATTCTATAAATGTTCACTACATAAAAATCTCATTTTGTCCACAAAACGATCGTCTCCTACATTTTTCAAATCCTCAAATGAATCAATGGATATTTCCTGCCTCATAAAAGTCGAAAAATAAAGAAACCGCAGAAAATGTATAGGGAAAAAAATCTAAGAGGATACAATATACATACGATTATCTAGAAAAATGTGTAACAAAGTAATGTTTTATTTCCTTCAAAATGTTACCTTCGGGAAGAGGAAAAACTGAAGTATTTCTCGAAAGGTATAATTAATATAGTAAAACCTTTCCCCTGATAACTCCGCCAAATTGTCATGAGCAACATGTTGGCACAACTTGCGTGAGACTATGAGATGTGAACCAGCAAAAGATGCCTCACAAAAATGCAGCAGCATAACGAAAGTAGTGGAATGGAATACAGACGACGAAGACAAGGAAAAAAGTGAGCAGCAAAAAATGATTAAGTTCAGTTAACAGTCCTGACCATTATCTACCGAACAATATCTTTTTCAAGACATTCCTGAAGGTATGGCGGGTGGCCATTACGCATAGGATAATGGAATTAAAGCAGGTGGAAGTTTCTAATTAATACTGGTGAGGGTTCAACAGATTGTCTCTAAATCACTTTTAAATCCTACAGTTTGCCTCTCAAACTGGAAACGTCTCTCATTTCCTCCTAACTCAGGCTTGACCTCACGACAATGCCATTGAAAGACAAGAACTGAAGACGAGTCTATCAGTCTTAGCAGGCAGGAGGCTGGCAGGCAGAGACACGAACGGCAGTCTGACAAAAGACAGGGTTGAGGCGTTTGGGGCCGACTGCCCAGTGGATGTCTGGCAACGAGACTGCTGGAGCAGTGCCAGTGCGTGCCTCTAGCATCCTGATGTCTGTCAGGGACAGGAAAAGCCCATCCGGGCTCCCTTCAGTTCCAGACAGCCACCATGCCCGTTTGACAGGCGTGGCCTGGTCTCGGAAAGCTCGTTTCCGACAGCCCCTAGTCCTTGCCCGTTGTGATGTGCAGGCGTGGCTGCTTTCCCTTGCGTGCATGTCTGCTTGCCTGTTTGGCTTTCCCCTGGCCAGTCTTCGGCCTTTGTAGCCCCGAGTCTTTGGCCTCTGACATCCTCTTTCCCATTCAGATACCTGAATACGCTTTGTGCTTTCCTGAGCGTCTTTCTGTCATCTCTTCTTCTTTCTGTTTTAATGTTGAAGTCGTACTGCATCGGTGGGGAAAATGTTTATCTCTGGATTTGTACGCCTATATGACAGAGAGAGAGAGAGAGAGAGAGAGAGAGAGAGAGAGAGAGTGAGAGAGAGAGAGATTGAGAAAGATAGATAGCTAGATAGCTAAATAGATAGATAGCTAGCTAGCTAGCTAGATAGATAGATATATAGATAGATAGAGAGAGAGAGAGAGAGAGAGAGAGAGAGAGAGAGAGAGAGAGAGAGAGAGAGAGAGAGAGAGAGAGAGAGCACTCGTGCGCGCGTGCGCTCGTGTATGTCTATTTTCTACCTGACCTGTCAGTTTGCATGTTTGTTCATCTGGCTTCATAATTCCAGTCTGTGTTTTGAATGTTGATATCTATAATGTTTCTGCTGTAGGTTACATATGTATATGTGCCCACGCGCGTGTGTTTGTATGTGTGTGTACTTGCGAATATACGTACGTGTGTGTGTGTGTGTGTGTGTGCGTGTGTTTGTGTGTGTACGTGCGAGTACTTGCGAGTACTTGCGAATATGCTCGGGCGCTCATCCGTGTGTGTGTGTGTGATTGCGTGATCTGTCGGTCTCTGCATTTTAATCATTCTTCATTTCACCCTTACACCCAAATCTCTCAAAACCCATCTCCTCCTGTCTGACTTTTCTTCTACCGGTCGTTAATCCCCCACGTTCTCCCGTCTTCATCTCCTCAAGCCTGCCAAAATGGCAACAGACGCAAGCATCGAGTGCTGCACGCAAGCACACCTCACTTCACAGTTATTCCTGTACAATGGCAGCGAGGCCGCATCTGCCCAGTCCACGTCATTACGACTTAGCAGGGCTTCAAATTCACCCATCGACTTCAAAGAACTGGGCAGGGTTCGCAGTGCTCGGCAAGCATGCCTCCTTAGGTGAGCCTGCGGTCGATTGTTTTGAAACCCAAACCCACAGGACTGCATCCCAGAGAGCAGGAGAGCCGGAGCATATTGCAATTACGACCGAATGCAGACCAGACCCGCCGCAGCAGCACCAGACAAAAGGGAGACTGCGACACAGTCCTACACAGACGGTGACCGCTACTCAGCCTCTTTGGTCAAGCAGCCTTATGAGGTTGACTCCGTCCTCCTGCACACAGAGTGGGAGCCGACCCTTTCCCTGCCAGTCTACCTCTGTCGCTCGGCTCTGATTGATCCTCTATGGTGGTTTGCCCGCCTCTCGGTTCATTGCCTTCTGTAGATGGCATGTCTGGTACGGTTGGGGCCCTCGAACTGCCACGTCAATCAGAGCTCAATGGGAACGGGACTACACGGCTATCGGCAAAGTGGACTAAAGGGTGAGGTGGGGGTGGGGGTAAGGAAGAAGGAAGGGAGAGAGAGAAGGGGAGGAGGGGGGGAGGGGGGGAGACAGAGACAGAGACAGAAAGTCTGGTTTTCAGAAGAGACCGAACGGACGAAATGCAGTACACGTTAGGAAAGAACAGGGGTGGACGGAGGAAGAGGTAAAGAAAGCTGTTGAGTGGGTAAGAAAGCAAACTTCACTGAACAGAAAACGAAAATGAAATTTTAAAAGCGACGAAGTAAAGGATTCTCGAAAATAAACTTTAAAATTGCTTTCTTCGAAAAGTAGCGATAAAGCATGAGGAGAAATCTCCTTTCAGCAGAAAGAAGGGGCGAGAAAAGGGCAAAGAATGAAATTGGAGGGGAACAGAGTCTACGCTAAGACCAAAAAGGTTGTGACAGGGCAAAATGAGCGAGCAGCGGAGGAATACTGCTGCAGCAGCGATGAGGACAACCGGGAACAGAGCTTCTGGTAATCAGATTTTCACCTTGCCAGCCATTTTCCGTCCATCAAGCCAGCAACAACATGGTTACTAAACCAATGCGTAGGAGCAGTTTGTCAAGAGCCCGCCTTTGACCCGGCAACGCAGGGGGACCCATCTCACATTGAGCAGACAAAGACGCTACACAAAGCGCTACTTCCAGCTTACACTGCCTGCTACCCTTACCTTTGACTGGGCTTTCAAAACCCGAAACGGAAAACCAACGACAAAACGAGACTGTTATTGCAGCGATGAGGTAGTCCAGAGCAGGAGGAAAAGGCAGGTAACTATGAAAAAAATCAAAGACATTAGGAAGATACTCTTTAAATGGCCTTCTGAAAAAATCTATATCAAACTGATGCTGAATGAGTCCAACACCTGAATGGCTTTTACGTAGCCCTGTCTCTTTTGGAGGTTACAATATATAACGGGTACTACGCAGGAGACTCCGCCAGAATTCTGACTCTGTCTGGAGAGCACTATCTGTAAACGAAATGGACTGCTCGACTTTTCTTGGAGATACTGCTGAAGTACGATTCCCCAAGTCGAGGTCATCAAACGTGGTGGTCATGACTCAATCTTTCACACGACACTGTTTTCATTTAACGAGATCGGCTGCTGAAGAGTCCAGACAAAAAGCCAAATTCAGATTACATTTAAGCATTCCATCTGACATAAAGGTTTTGAAGACGAATCGGAAAAAGTGTGACCACAACGTTCACATGAAGTAAGGTTTTGGCCAGCCGGGCACCAGCCTCATTGGAGAAGCAAGAAAATCAAACAGCAGCAACATGTCAGCAGATACAGAATGAGGGTCATATCTAGTCCAAGTAAGGGTGCTTTAATGACATTGTTCATTCACGTTGGTTTCAAAAAGAATGATAACAAGAATAGTATAAAATGTGTCAACCAAACACAGACTAGGTCTTAAAGTAGCCTCCAAATAGAACCGATTTTAAAGCCTTTTACAAAGTCAATTACCAGAAAGCAAAACCAAAACTTCCAATGATTTTTCAATAAGTGACGGCACTCTAATACAAATGGCACAATTTTTAGAGTTAACAAAGTTACATTTCTTTAAAACATACTCGTACCAGAGGATTCCCAAATTAAAGTGTCTGCAACAATCTGTCAACAATGTAAAATAATTTCACATTACAAGTCATCCATTAAAACAAATGATACGAGAACTCATTTGCACTGGAAAACAAAAGCACATTGAATTTGTTTTTCAAACGTCCATCTATACATCATTATCTACAATATCTACTGTTGTAACTAAGGCTATCTTCAACATCCACTATCGTGTGACCAGGACTACTCGATGTGGCCTGTTTCGATGCCAGGCCTCTAGTCTAGAGTGGGGTGGGGTGTGTGTATCCAACATTCTCGTGGCTCGAGGCAGACAACATCCAGGGATGACGACATCTCACGACAGCAGGGTGCAAACACCGTCACAGACAACAGCGGGGAGACCCAGGATTCTGTCCTCTGCAGACCCAGACACACTGCACAACAGCAAGAGGCGAGGGGTGGGGGTGGGGTCAAGAAAGAGCGACTGAGTATGGGGGTGGGAGATCGGAACTGGGGTGGTAGCTCGGAGCTGGGTTGGGGCAAGATAATGGCGGAAGGTAAAAGAGCTTTGGGTAACGGGTAAGGGTAGAACAGGGAATCGTCTTGGATAATAGTTTCGTCTGTCAAGCAGCATCTCTCTCACTCACTCACTCACTCACTCACTCACTCACTCACTCACTCACTCACTCACTCACTCACTCACTCACTCACTCACTCACTCACTCACTCACTCACTCACTCACTCACTCACTCACTCACTCACTCACTCACTCACTCACTCAAACACACACACACACACACACACACACACACACACACACACACACACACACACACACACACACACACACGCATTGGAATATGCCAGTGCGTTTCATTCCACACATGACACGGAAAGCGAGCATATCTGCACAACACCGACTTGGTTTGAGGTTTCAAGCACAGTGACATAATCATGTCATTTCTGCTGTTTTTTGATATAGCACCGCCTACGCGAGCAGGATGTTACAAATAGCCGCCAAGACATTAAACTGTTTGCTTGAAATCTATTACACACGTATACCCTTCTTTACTCCGAAAATGACATATCAAGTACCACACATTAAAATCAGCTATGAGATGTGTTTTCACAAATAGACAAAGTCATCTCAATAAAAATTAAGCAATGTTCCATTAAATACGCGCATTCTCTCCGGTGAAAAAACACCAAACAAGTTCCAAACTTGGGTCACAACCGAATGGGTTAAAGGGGACCGGGCTGGGTGGGGGAGTGGGGATATCGATTTGAGGGGGGGGGGGGGGGGGGGAGGGACAAGCTGGGAAAGTGAAAGGCTGGAAAAGGGAATAATGACCTCTGCACCAGAGCTGCTGATCTAATCCGCGTTTTCGTGGGGCTACGCACAAAGCTGTCGCCAAGGATGCGATTTATCTACACCGCTTTCCCTCTGTCCTCGTGGCGGCTTAACAGCCATTGCGAGGCACGCTACGACGATGGACTGAGTTTTATCATGAGGCCTGTGCGTGGGTGCGTATGCGCGTGCATATGTGTGCGTGCATGTATACTTGCGTGTGTGTATGTCTTTTCTATGGAGGGCGCCTTCGTACTTCAGCACGCACGTTTGTGTAAGTTAGCAATGCGAAAGCATGCCCGCGTGTATTCGTATATATATGCGAATGTGTGTGTGTTTGTGCGCGCGTGCGCGCGCGTGTGCGTGCATGTGTATGCGTGTGTGTGAGTGTGTTGTGAGCGTGCGTGCACGCATGCTTGAGCGTGCATATGCGCGTCTGTGCGTGCGCGCGCACGCGGTGTGTGAGTTCATGCGAGCGTGTTTGCTATCTGCACGAGTAAAATACATGTGCGCGTGATTTTGCATAAGGGAGCGCGCATATTCTTCAACGTGTGCAGCTCTGGCGGGCTGCACGCTATCTGCTGTCAATCGTTGGCATTTCTCAACTCCAGTTTCTTCTCGTTCACTGTGCATGTTAATGAAATGGGTTTGGTGGGTGTGCGTCTGTCTGCACGTGCATGTACACAAGGCTGGGTGGCACTCTGGAATGGAGGCACGAAGCAGCTAACACTGGCAGGCAGGCAGACAAGCATGCAAGCAGGCAGGCAGACAAGCATGCAAGCAGGCAGGCAGACAAGCATGCAAGCAGGCAGGCAGACAAGCATGCAAGCAGGCAGGCAGACAAGCATGCAAGCAGGCAGGCAGACAAGCATGCAAGCAGGCAGGCAGACAAGCATGCAAGCAGGCAGCCTGGCACAGACAGGTGGACAGCGAGCATGACAAGCCACAAACAGAGGAACAGTCATGGCATGGGGTCAGCACACAGTCACTTACATGATGGCGCACGGATTCACTGCAAGACACACTTCTGTGTCACCTCCCCTACGCCCTCAGCAAACTTAGCGGGCAGTTCACTCATTTTGGAGGTGATATCACTTAAATTAGGAGGGAACTCTGGAAAAACAAAGGCAGAGGAAAACAGTGGCAGACGAGGAAGACCACGGCTCAGCACAAAGGCAGGAATATCTCGGCACCGGCACACACGCCCACGACTCATCACGCACTCACGAACATCGAAGCTACTGAAGCTACATGCAATGGACAACGATAGGGCCACATGAAGGGTGAAGGACACAGAATAGAGAAGTGGGAGAATGGTTTACCGCTGGGCTTGGGATATACAGGAACCACACACCGAAAGGGTATAGTACTAAAGAGCGAGAAAAAATGTCAAAAGTAGGAATTAAAAGCTCGAAGCCAGAGTATGTTTGTTTCGAAGTCGCTACGGTTATAGCAGCGATGGCGTCATCAAGACAGGTTAAAACTATCCACTGGTGTGTCTCATGGAAGCGAACCTGGCATTAAGAATCTCACTAGGATGATCGTGGGTTCAATTAAATATATTTTGGGTAAGACTCGTCAACACCAGCATTGGTGTGCTTGATCAAACGAATCTTCCACATTCCGACTCGTTAGCATTTCTGTAAAACATGAGCACATCATTTAGGTATTAGCTTGTGTATGAGCCATACCCCATTTTCAAATGATGTGGACGTCTTGGCCTTTCTTTACGTGGGCAGTTACAAGCATGATAGACTGTGCAATTGAAATTCAACATCACAGGCAAAGAAATATTGACATGTTTATTAAGCCAGAACAATGGAACCACAATGAATCTTACAGCACCGAACTGGTTAAAGGTTAATTTGACTTGTGTAGCAATTCTGCCAAAGGATGTTTTTTCTGTCGCGGCGTTTTATTTGCGTTCATCTGCTCTTAACAGAGAATATCAGAGCAAGAAATAAAATTTTCGTCTGTAAGGCTGAATGTAATCTACACACTTCGCAAAAAAGAATCTTGGTAAAATAAAAGTTCTGGAAAATTAAAACTGAAACGCTTTTCTATCCTAGGTACGAAAACCCATCCTTTACGACAAATGAGAGGGTCTTTCATGACCAACGCGATTTGGTTATTGCAGAAAACGCAAGTGCGACATGCCTACATCCAACGCAAAGCCCTTATCAATGTTGGATCAGTGTAGGGGAAAAAAACTCCTATCACTGAGATATCGATCACAAAACTTCATTCCTCACATTTTCTAACAATACCACTTCGTTGAGCTTCCTAAGTAAGGATTTCTGGGGCGAGGCTGTACAAATGTAATCGCTTCAAACATCGCGAAAACTCTGTAATTATGCATTTCAGGTAAAGCCACGAAGCATCAGCTCAGGACGGAGCACAAAGAGATGTTCGTCAGTATTTTTATATCTACAGATCCCATGCTATCAGGGTAGTGATGCAAACATGGGCTGAGCGGAAGGTGACACTCGTGTCTGCGTGCAATTATCAAAGCCAGGATGTCAGCGCGCAGGGCGGCTTGCTCCATTTGAAATCGAAACACGTTATCCGCTCAACTGTCGGGGGGGAGATCGATTTAAAAAAACAAGGGAGGTAACTATCCTCTTCTCCTCTCGCCTCTGAAGCAGGTACAACATGGCTGCTGTTGCGGCTACGCGATTTCTCCTGACAGGCGCCTCACAAGGGATCAATGCTGGCGTGCCATCAGGCGAGTGCAGGTCACAGTGCCCTGAATCAGCGTCAAGGTACGCTGGGCGTGGTGGAACTCCCTATTGCAACGCAGCGGCAATGGGGGATGGCATGCAAGAGCTCAGGTTGATGAGAAAGATGGAGAGCAGGGCAGGCGAAACGGGGATGACAAGGCAACTTAACTACGCCCCTTATTCCAGTTTCAAGCCACAGTATTTCGCACTGTAAACTATCTGGATCTGACTATTTCGAGAGCATGTATTGAGAAATGCATGTTGAGACAGTTAAAAAAAAGAACTCAAATAATGCATGGAAGTAAGCACAAGTTGGATTTCATTTATGCATGAAAAAAAAGAACTCCTGCTATGATAAATAAAACTTTGGATTGTGGATCACAGAGGGAAATGTATAAATACAAGTAGGTTCTTCAACTTAAGTACTTCTTAATCAACCGACGATACCTTTCTCCACACCGATCTCCATACCACTCCTTGTGAAAAGACTATCCACGAATGTGATGTTTTTTACTATCTGGGACAGTTCACACGTCACATGGTCGATTAGCTAACAGAAATTCACTCAATAACAAGCAAATGCCTACGCCTCTTCTACAACTAATGACTGAACTACCAAGCATAGATACTTCTAATACACATGACTACCATCAGCGACCAAACAGATCGAACAATCATGAACTTGTTAAGTTGAGCAACAGGGGCATCGTGATCACAACAGCAAGAACAACTCCTTACCCTCAGGAGGTAATAAATATGAAATAAGCTTTGTAAAAGACAATCGTGTAAAACAAGTCATTAGCTATCAATAACCATCATCATCAACATCATCATTTCATCGTCATCCACATCATCAAGAGGGCACTACTCGTCCAAAATCTTCTCCGCGACAGTTCCACTACGGCAGGGCTGTGTACAGGCGAATCCCTGGCTTTTGGCGAAACAATATGGCGGCCGGAACCAGTGCTCCGAGCTGCTGCATCACGTGGCTAACCCAGTCCAGAAAAGCGCGGGAAAGCGCCGGCAGCTCAAGGAGGCGTGGCCATAGGTGAGACATCCAGGGCGGGAGTACGACTACCTGCACAGGGGCTCATACGAAGTTCATACAGCAGCACAGGGACGAGAATTTACTTGAGAACTCTCCCTCCTCGTCCGAGTCGGCATTGGCCTCAGCAGCCATCTCTGCAGGCGTCTTCTTCTTGCGGCCAATGCGTCCATCGGCCATGGGGTCCGCCTCCTCCGGTGGCACCTCTTTCTCCCGCTTCTTCAGCCCGTACTGGAGAGAGGACAGTGAGGCATAGTAAGTAAACAGTGAAGTAACCGACTTTATAGAGAGATCGATTGTCTATATTAGTATCTCAAACCGCATTACACTTTACAATACCTGTATTACATTACGATACGATACGATTTGACGAGTAACTAACAATGAATACGAATAAATATGATACACTACAACACATGTACCATAAATACAATACCATACAGTGCAATACAATTCAACACCACACAATACCATTCAATGCAGCACACAGTACAATAAAATGCAATGCAACACGACACGATGCGATTTGGTGCTGTAAAACCGTATTCATTCGTTGACAGAAACTAATCACTGATCGGTTGGATGTGTACAGACGACTTATATCAGCTGAAGAAGGAATCGTTACTCTGTAGAGCTTGTGAAGCAGCGGAATGATAAACACTGTTAGATACAGCGTACCCAACACTTTTTATTTTGGTCACTCAAGTTCAACTCAGACCTTCATTTATGCATCAAAAACGGATGAGGGGTTCACATGTCGTTACTTCCTCGTACAAAAACAGCATTCAACTAAACACTAGTTCCTCTAGCATCTCTGGAAGAATTGGGGTCTCTTCGCTTAGCGAGTCGATCAAACACCATTGCCCACCTTGTCCCTGATTTCCTGGCGCATGGTCTCCCGCTCCTCCTCCATCTTCCGATGCTTCTCCTTCCGCTTCTCCTCTGCCTCGCGTCTGGCCTCGATGATCTCGGGGTCCTCTCCCGTCTCCGTCTCGTCCTTTTTCTCCTCGTCATCTTTGGAGATGGCCCCTGTAAGAAAGCACAGAGAGCACCTGTGATCATGCTCAATTATTCAAAGCGTTGCCTTGACAGGCTTTGCTGACGATGCTTTGTGGGAAAGGCCTTGATGCGTGGGTCTTTTGCCGACGATCAACTAAAACCTGCAGCGTCGAGACGCGAATAGGGCGCGGATGAAGCGTGGGTGAGGTTGTATAATTAGAGTAACCGTAATCATCCTCAAAACCATTACAAGCCATAATGGCAGTAGAGACAGCAGCAGCAGTGACAACAACAATGGTGTCAACATTGACAACTATAATCACGACGACAACGATACTAGCAACAATTATGTCGACGTCGACAAAAATGACAACAATAATGACAACAAAATGACATAAAACTATACTGCGGGCTTCAGGCAAAGAAACACCAGTTCTTGGCAACAGAAAATCGCATCAGTCACTTCCGACGAAATCCCGTCCACTACAGCAATGAAGGCAGCTTTCTGTGCTGATCTTTGTATCAACTTTCGACCACTGATACTCACGTAGGTTTTTTTTTCTAACCATGAGACAGAAATGTCATCGTCAACCAAATCTAGATGTTATCAACACATCGCGAACTAAGAGTTAATGCGATATACATTGCCGCGTCTGTTGAAAAGTAATGTCAAAATTCACGAGTTATTTTTCTCTCTTTTCGCTTGGCTGCATGCAGTCTTCACTTATTTGCATACGGCATTCGCACCAATCACGTGATCACAGCCGGCGATTGAATTAGGACGTGAACAGCGAGATGCCCTGCAAACATCGATATTTCTAGTCGTTGTGAATAACTAGCAGAATCGCTGTCTCTCTTGAGAGAATTTATTGTGTGATGGAATGACACGAGAACATTTTCTCTGCTAAAGGCTAGGGACGCATGACTTTCTAATTGTAAGTGAATTTCATTTTGCTGAAATACAATCTGCATTTGCTTTTCGACGATGATATACAAGAAGCATACGAAAACGGTATTTACAGTCAAAGCAATGCGGCACGTGCATTTTGACTCTCGTGTGAAAGCCTGGGTAGATGCGTAGGCGGGAATCTTCAATTGTGGGCGGTGTAGTTATGGGTGCGTGGGTGCTTATACATACGTACAAATACGAGTGTGCACGCGTCTGACTAGGTGTGTGTGTGTGTGTGTGTGTGTGTGTGTGTGTGTGTGTGTGTGTGTGTGTGTGTGTGTGTGTGTGTGTGTGTGTGCATGTGTATGTGTATGTATGTGTTTGTGAGTGAGGTGTGTGTGTATGTTTGTATGTTTGTGTGCATGTGTATGTGCATGTGTGTGTTTGTGAGTGTGTGAGTGTGTGTGTGAGTGTGTGTGTGTGTTTGTGTGTGTGTGTGTGTGCATGTGTATGTGTATGTATGTGTTTGTGAGTGAGGTGTGTGTGTATGTTTGTATGTTTGTGTGCATGTGTATGTGCATGTGTGTGTTTGTGAGTGTGTGAGTGTGTGTGTGTGTGTGTGTGTGCTTTGAGTGTGCACGTACGTGAGTGTGTTTGTGTGTGTTTTGAGTATGTGTAGGTGCTTTTGTATACGTGAATACACGTGTGGTCATGTGTGCCTATGTTTATCTGTGTTTGTATATTCAAGTTGAGCATGTGTGCGCTTCTCTGTGTATGTGTGTGTGGGTTGCATGAGCGCGCAAAAGTGCTTTTGTATGCGTGAATACGTGCATGTACCCTCATGCGTTTTTGAGAGCCTAAAGTATCAGTGCAACGCCAGTGAGTCCCCCCCCCCCCCTCCCCCCACCTTTATTTCCCCCTCCTCCCTCCAGCCTAAAGTGCCGTACACGCCTCTGGTTTTTTCGTGCCTGTCTGCCACTCATCAGCTGCACCGTCTCACCGGAAGCAACCCCGGTGCCCAAGCGCCAGAAGCATCGATTATGCTGGGACCGTGTAGACACGCACTTCGATTGCACTCACGGTCGTGCCAGCCTCAGGGTGTTCCACTGCTGGCGTCTGTGTGATGCACCCCTCTGTCACTAACATGGAGTAGGATGGAGCAAGTGCGCTGAGCACCTGTTGCTGCGTCTTCTCCTGCTGCTGCCAGCTGCTTCAGTTGCTCAGTAATGGTGTTCCCGCTTCCTCTGCTGCCAATCAAAAACGATGTCCTCACCACTTCAATCGCTGATCTCATGTTACGGGCACTGGGGCAAGGTACTGGTGGGTGATTGGTTTTGTCTTCGGGGACCTGACTCCAAAATTTCATAGACTTCCGTCAAACGTTCACCTTCCAGGGGTTTGTCCTTGTGGCCGACAGCTTCGTGTAACGGATCGCGGCTGTCGAGGGCAATGACCTGGGCACCAGGGGCGATATGCAAACTCTAAAGTCTTATTCCAGGATGACTTAGCATTCTCGCTATGACTCAGCACGACCGTGCATTTATGTGTCATGACTCCCGTTAGCACTGAGGGGCTGCTTGGTGCCAGTAGCACAAGTGCTACTCAGGTAGGCCCCCCAAAGCAGCAGTTGAGATGTGCTAAGATTTTGTACATTGCATTGTAAGCGAGGCATCAAATCCAAGTTGAACTATCTGTTTTACATGCACAAATATTCTTGCCGTCCTTTCAAATCATAGTCAACATGCTGTGTAGTGAAAATTTCAAGAACATTTGAGAGTATATATATCTATTATCTTCTCGTCGTCTTTTCAAAACATTGCCAACGTAATGATGTCCAATGAATTTTTCAAGGAAATTGGGTATACATATATTATCTTGTGACGAGTAAAGCTGTGTTTGAGTACTTTACAGTATAAAACACAGGGACAAGTAGGTGACTGCCTACAGGCAATCGAATACACTCGCTGAGGTTTCCGGGGAATCGCTCCCATACAAGACAGTAAGAAGGAAACTCGACCACTCAATGCCCTAATTTAAATTATGAAGCAGAAATGACGAGAGCATGCAGAGATGCAGCTTGAAATATTTGACTGTTTCCAGTTTGCACAAAAGAAACCTAGCAAAGCGTCGTTATCTGCTGTAAGACTAAGTGTTGCCTTTACGATCACAGTCATTCGCTTCCACAAGCATAAATCCCAGCTCGGAATCAACGTGTACACATTCATCGTCTCTTCTCGTAACACTGTACAAGTAGGTAAAAGGCGCAAACAGCACGACACGCAAAGTTATTATGATTTTCTTGTCGCAGTCCACATCCAAGCATCCTTGAGACGACACATCATTACATCCAGACATGGGTTCGATCATACAGTGGGCCCCGCCGGATCGTATGAATTGTGCATGATTGCACATGCTCGTTACTTGATTAGAGACGTTCATTGCATAGCGCACTACTGTATATGCTTGGTATACTGATCAAATTCTACATGCATTTTGATATTAGTAAGACTGATTAACATACATGTACATGTATATGCGTTGACGTTTGTCACAAAACGAAGATACATTAACGCGGCCGGATCTTAGCTAAACGACGTTCCGAATGTCGCAAATGGGGCGAAACGTCCAGCACCATTTCAATTCCCATTGAAGCTGTTCTTTGCAACAAAAGTTATCGGGACATTACGCAATAGGGAAGCTTCTGATCACTAGAACTAACAGTACAGAAAACCTTCCAGGCCAAGGGTGGGTAAAATATGACCACGGAACTCTTCATGATAACCTCCAAGTCAGCCCAAACTTTGTCAGACTTCGAATACTGAGTACACTTGCACGTGTGTTAAATGTACATTAGATTCGTACACTGACTGCACGTACACGCGGGCTACATGTTCATTGGATTCGCTTGCATTCTTTGGAGTGCAGGATTCGTCTTAGAACTTTACTTTGGTCTTTCATGACAGTCATCGTTCGCCGCGTAATCGCGCGTGACTTGAAGTAGGGTGATGCAAGCAAGCGGACGCCACTGGAATTCCATTTCAGAATGTCGTCTGCAGCCACAAAAGCTCAGAAGCGAAACGTAAAATGATCCACATATGATTTAAAAGGATCCAATTCCTTCCTTGTTCTCAAATAAATAATGAGAGACATCCGAGACATAGCCACTATTTCCTTGCGTAAACGGTTGAAATGTCATCGGTTGCTTCGACTTCGGTTGACTCTTACTGAACAAGCGTCGCGCAGCCGCAGGGCGGAAAAGATAGACTTTTCTACAAATGGCCTTGGACGGTTAGGCAATTGAAAACTTCCAAACAAAGTTTGGAGACGCGGAGTAAACGATAGCTGTTTCAAGCCATATGGTGCCAAAGCGTGCTAGAGAGAAGCATGTTCACACGATACTCTAAGGTCAACAACTGCAGCCCGTGAACTTCCTTCAACTCAAGCCACCTGCAAAGCGTGGTATCCACGCTGATTTTTTACGAGTCCCACAAGGACAATATAACTTCATTCTGCAAAGCACCACAAGTGAAACTCTGTCTTAAAACCGACCAAAGTGCTGCTCCTTCCATCCAATCATGCTTCAATTGGCTTTGTGTCACTGTTGCTTGACATGGCCAACCTTTCACTCTAAATACTGTAATTAGCCATTTAGTAAAAACTCTATTTCAAATAAAGTCGTGACTCTGGCCGCCAATGACTATTACTTCATTCCAAATAAAGTCTTTACTCTGGCCGCCAATGACTATTACTTCGTTCCAAATAAAGTCGTGACTCTGGCCGCCAATGACTATTACTTCGTTCCAAATAAAGTCGTGACTCTGGCCGCCAATGACTATTACTCTATTCCAAATGAAGTCGTTACTCTGGCCGCCAATGACTATTACTTCAACAGCAAAATACATCAAACACAAATAGTGAACCGCCAGAAAAAAAACCCGAATGTTTTCCAAAGGCTATTTCAGGAGATTGTCGTGCACAAGACTTCTGACCAGTCGCTGCCAAAACCTTAAAGAAGGCAATGGAAAAAAAAAGAAGAAGGCGAAATCGTTCTTGATTATATTATTCTTCTCTTACAAAATATTAAGGTGGCTTTTGTAATGCGACTTTTCACCATTAATATGTGCTCAAGCTGCACACTTTACGATATCGGCCACCAAAGCACTGATAAATTGGGTTTCTCTTTAACAAATAAGCTTAATTTTGCAGATAGAAAGGTTTCCATTCCGAATGATTGCAACATTTCTCGGAGGTCCTCTATATAGATGGAGAATAGCAACATCAAGCATCTTGAACCTTTAAAAATAATGGCGAAAGATGAATTCATTCCAACTAGTTTTATTTTTAAGAGCTCTCGGAGCTTGGTAGCTCCATCGTCAGGTGTACCGAGACCACGTTTGGTCAACAGTCATATGCAAGAAGTTAAAAATTCGTGTTCAAGACCTTTCAGGCCGACTCGGGCTTCGAAAGAAGGAGGCATTAGTGTGCATTGTGCGAGCGGGCCTCTCCAACGACGAAACAGAAACAGCAAATTTGCTGCCTGCACGAGACACATAAAACGCAGCAGGGGTAGCAACGATGGCGATGGAATGAAATTCAGTTCCTCAGCAACGCAGCCATGGTGTCCTTCGTTAGCGTCGATTGCGTTGGGGCAGATGGGCGTACGTCTGTAGCCTGGGGCGACGGCTCTGATAAGACTTCTCTGGGACTGGGCGTCAGGGTACCCTGGGAAAAGGTATTGATTTTTCCACTGAGCACATACTGGCCACCTCAGTGACCGTGGTTAGCGTCGTTTATGAAACATTCAGCCAGCCATCGGGCTCTCCAAAGCAGTAATAATGGGCGGCGAATATGAGGATTACCTCCCCAGAGACTAGCGATTCTCTGCAGGACGTCTCCATGCAGTGAGTATGCTGGGAGGGTTTCATTCTGAGTGTTTTGTACGCAGCTTATTGGATGACTTTGTAACGCGGTGCAAACAATAAGCGTGCGATTTAATGTTGTCAATAAATTATAGAAAATACTTTCCATTGCTGCAGTCGGTAAGTTGGAAGTCGTGGGAACTGATTATTTAAAGTGAATTTTTCCATAGTGTTGTTTGGTTTAGATGCACTGCAAAGGCAACGATACGTAGACATGAAGGCTTTTTCGTGACGCACGCGCAATTGCGTATGCCCCTAACAGTGTTACTTAGCTGAAAGCTAACGCAGGAGATAATCTCAACACGTAACAATTTACTACGCTATCAGCCAAACAGGTTGCGTAGCCTTAGGTTTTCTGCTGGGCTGCTTAACATCCACCTGTGACTTTGTCACCCACACACCTGCGCTACGCTGCCAAGCATTAAAGGAGCGTCAGCTGGCCAGAACACCTTGCTCTTAAGACTTCTGCAGCACGTGTCAGTCAAACTACACCATTGTGGGTGCGGCACTTGACTTGTTCTTAGTCTAATGCCAATGATATTTGTAATCAATAGCCTCTAAAAGGCTTATAGGCCGCAAAACTACATTCCCTCCTTCCCGTCTTCCTTCCTTCCTTCCTTCCTTCCTTCACTCACTATGTCGGACGATCACAATTGCGGTTGCCTCCCTAGCAGATTACATCACTGCAGGCAAAGTACTCCAGTAAGACTTCATACTTCAATGTCATTTCCACAATATCGAAACGGTGGAATAATACAGGGTTTTGGTGGACTCAGGCGAGTGGTAGACCGGCGGTGACCTGTGACACAACTGTCTCGTTAGCAATGAGCCATTGTGTACGGTGCTCGCTCCCCAAGTGAGGCTATTCCGAGGTTGCTGAACCCGACTGTGCCATGTCTCCGAACATCTTGCATGGACAGAGAGATCCACTGTATCCACATGTTACCATGCCAACGCAAATGGACTTTGTTTGCCGAGGTTCAGATTTCGTTGGTAGTTGCTTCATTAAGTTTCGTGTCAGGACTTTTTTTCAACAGCTATTTCATTGAACACAGGCTTATAAATGTCAGCGGAGAGAAAGAGAAGAACATCATGAGTGTCTCAATACACATCTGCGTTTTGATTACGCGATCGCTGTAAGAACGATAAGCGAAAATTGCATCGTTTAAATTGAAACGATTGAAATCTTCTAGAGAAACGGTTAGATGTATGCGCCCATTAACCCATGAAACGACAGACTCGTGTGCTTTCCTGGTTCGATGATTACTTAGAAGCTCTGTGTAGTTCGCAATAAAAAGTAGATACTTGTACTTTTTGATCAGAATGAGAGGTTTGTCCTTCACTGAGGAAAGCACACTTTGGTGCATCTTGTTTATCAATGCGGGAGATTTTTCTTTGTTTCCGCTATTTCTCCATTTATCTTCTTTTGTACGGCTTTTGAGCAACTCAGGTCTGCTTTCGAGTTTGCTTGCTGGCCTGTTGTCGCGCGCGCTTACATGCATGCATGCAAACACAACACTCACCCACACACTTACACACACACACACACACACATTCACACACACACACACACACACACACACACACACACACATTCACACACACACACACACACACACACACACACACACACTTGCATGCATGCACGCAAACAACAAACACATGCATGCACGCAAACACAACAAACACACGCATACACGCACACAACATACACATACTCCATAGATAACTGTCCAGACCTACCAGTGACGGACTTGAGCTGGTTGCCCACCATTTGCTTGGCGAGGAAAGCCATGGTGGAGGCGGTGGTGAGGAGGGCGGTGGTCTACAGATTGAGTGCCGGCTTCCCAGGAGAGCGCTGCAGCTCTGGGCGGTCAGTGTCCTGCTGCGGTCACGTCTCGACAGCTCCTGGAATGACAGACATTGCAAGTAAGCACATAATCGGATACAGGCTCAGTGGTCCTGTGGTTAGCGTGCTCGACTATCACACAAACATTTAGGGAACAATCCTCTTTTGTGACACACTGCGGAGGGTTTCTCAGAAGCAATCATAACGCGTCATCCGCCATCTTGTCGCGGAACCAGAGGCGCGTTTCGTTTCGAAATGTATTTTATGGTGATGAGACATGAGCGCTTAGGGCAAACACATGCGTGGACAGGTTCAATTAGGAGAAATATTTTGGGATTGTTGAGGGCGCTTGTTTTTAAAACATTGTTATAATACCTTTCGAAACGCCTGTGGTCCCGAGAGAGGGCTGAGTTAAGATTGCTTCTGAGAAATTCGCCTCTGCTTGCAATTGTTATAATCTAGCAGAACACTTGTGGCAGCCATGATTGAAAGTCCTCGAAAATGACTTCATAAACAGACACCTAATCCGTATGGCAATACCTATCGAGAAAGACGACACCAGGGAAGATGGTGACGCAAAATGGAAATAAATACACGAAAAAGAACGATTGTAAGCTGATGTCGACGTAATATTGTCAGCTAGGTAAATACATGAACACTCTCACGGAACTTTTTATCTCTCCTTTGGCAACGCTAACGAGAGGAGAGAAAGGCAACGGAAACGAGTCAACAAGGGTAGTGCTCAGCATGTATATGCGCCTGAGCGAATGGCTTAATGTGTTTCGTGTCACTAAACAGCAATGCGTGACTGGGTCACCAGGTACATTCGCACAGTGATAGATACACTGAAACGATGGTGACTGAAAAAAAGTCGATGGACAGACTTCAAATGTGGATGAGGTGAGCGTCTTGACTCAGTGAAATAAAAGTGGTCCAGAGAGACAAGGAAAGAGTGAAGAGAAAAACATATTGATTAATTAACTGCAGAGAAGACGCTAACGGCTGACAGTGAACGCCTGTGAGTGAGTCGGGAAAGTGACCAGGGAAGAAAAAGAAATGAACACTTGAAGGAACAACGGTGAAACGACAGCAGTCGTCAATGAAGTTATTCCAGCACGGCGCACTTCAGATGGCATAAAGAGGCTGACCGGACCAAGGTCACGGTTCCGTGTCCCTCAGTAACTAAGCGACTGCGCGGACGGTGCGAAGTGCATTGATTCCAACGAGAGACAAGGTGCGAAGTGCATTGATTCCAACGAGAGACAAGGAAAAATTCCATACGTCCCATTATCAAACTTCAGTATTTAAGCTAGAAGACCATCGACCTTGTCAGGCGCAGTCAAAGAGATAATCGTTATAAAAGCTGCTTCCATTCTGTGGGACAACAATGTCGCAAATGCTATTTGCGACCCACACATAAGATGTGTGTGCACGGTATATAACTTTGACTGGAGTAAGCAGCGAGCCTGCTGCTACATTCTTCTCCAATATGACAGAATGCGCTTGGAGAGTAAACAAGCAGGGTCGCTAGGTGCAATTACAACAGTAATGCGGAAGATAAGGCCAGTGCGTGCTTCGACAAGGTCATGTATGCCTGGATTGCGGTAACAGTGCAGAGCTCACAATAATTCTGGCTGAGAGAAATGACGGCATAGCAAGCGGAAAATGGGAATCAGCATGAACAATTGTCATGTACACTGGAAATAATACACCTGGAACAAGGAGGAGCACAGCTTATATCATATTTCCGATGGTGATTTGGGGAGCGTGAAAGTCACAAAGATTTTGATATTGTCAAACAGGATGAGCAGGGAATATTCCGACGTTCCAAGCGGGCAGGCAGATGCGCCCAAAAGCAGTTCCAGCCACACATTTTGCTATTTTTGGTGGTGCTGCAGCTATTTATTGCAGCTTTTTGTTGTTGTGCAGAAGCAATCGTTCACAAACACATATACACACAGAAGCTAAAAATAAACGACCTGTACATCTCCAAATCCCATCTATCACCACCAAATCCCCAGCTCCAACCAAGAAAATAAACCCAGAACAAAAGAGTGTACCAAGGTAGCAGTCAACAAGCAATTTTACACATTTACGCTTTTAAGTAAAAGTTAAGGTGCTTTTTTACATTGTGACATGTTCAAACCGCACACTCTTATAGTCACTCCAACACTATCTCAACTCCATGAGAATCACAAAACCATTACCAAACACATCGAATCCATCCCACGTGACTTCGACCCTCCAACCCTCACTCCACCTTCCACTTCATCCTCCATCCCCAGCTTCTTCATGCGCCATACATACAGCCCCATGACCCACGAATGACAAACAAGCAGTCTGCAGAAAGAGCCCCGTGATGGCGTCTCCGTGGCATCTATCATAAACAAACCAAGCGGCGAGCGGCCTTGTTAGCGCCTCATCGTGAGTGGCAGGCAGAGACGTCAGTGCGTCATGTCAGCCTCGAACAGCACGCAGCAATCCACATTGGCACCTGCAGCCAGGCTATTTGGCCACGGCAGTCTCCAGCTGCGCTGGCAGGTCATGGACAAAGACATCTGGAGGAAATAGCAACTCTCTCAACCCCCACATCCTCCAACCCCCCTATACTATCCGCTCACTCACATCCATCCGCGCTTTGTTCCCGATGGCAATCCAGATCCTAGCTTGGTGAGACAGCTTCTAAAGGTGCGAGGAGATTTGTCGCAAGTCCACCACCTCTGCTCAAGGTTTCAAAGACTACCAGAAACCGCCTCCAGTTTGGTTTGATCTTCCTCTAAAGAGAGACAGCACGTTTTGCACACGTAGCCCAGTCCCGCGCAGCTATGGTCTACTATGTCTTTGGAAAGACTGACAACCAACGCCGACAGTAAACATCCATAGCCACCTCCTACCTCATTAATTAAACCTGTTCCCCAATTCTTCCCTCTATCACCTCACGCCTCCCTCTTCTCCTCTTCACTATCACACATCTTTTTTTTACATTTCTCTTACGCCTCCACGAAATCTAGGAGCAGAGGTGATGGTTGATTTTATGACAAGCACGGATGTATTACTTCAAATACTTCATTAAGTCATGCCCACCCCAACATATATGTGTCAATGTTTAACATTTCAAATGTTTGTGATTTCCTCCTCCTTCGATGTTTTAAACCATTTTTATAAACCTACTGATTATTTAAAGCATTTTTGTTCCTGAAGATTATGACCCAGACTTGTTCGAGAGGATAAATTACATGTTATGTGACACTGTTTGATTATGAGATGCTTCAAAACTTAGGCAAACCATTTCTACAAGGCACGCATTTGAAGATCACAGTTTGGAAAACTACCAGGCTCGAGTACAATGCATGATCAGGGCCGTTTGATGACCACCTAGTCGACTGAGATCCCTGACTGCTGGATTTTCAGAGCTGACGATGCTCCAGAATTTCAACAACGGCGGCTCCAATGTTCTACACAGGAGACTCAGGCAAGCTGGAGCATCGGGACCTCATCAGATCAATCTGACCTGATTTTGGGAAGTTTCCATGGGACGTGGCATTGTTTACGTTCAGCAGCTCTCTCGTCATCAAGCTCGGCCAGGGATATTTTCAGCCCTGTTTTTAATGACCCAGACGGCGATGACAAAAATAACGACTACCTCGATGACGGAAATGACATTGGCGATGACGACAACGACGGCAAGAACTGCGATGCTTCGGCGTCCTCATTACACCACGTCATGATTCAAGGTTTTAGTTACATTACTGATAAATCATACATTGTAACTGATTTTTACTGACAGGAATTCTGACACAACGATGAGTCTTTAAATCACTTCAAACAGTACTTCAAGATTCTTAA
>JAWQFJ010004189.1:122500-130000 GCA_034096865.1 Theodoxus fluviatilis
CGCCGACCCGCAGACCAACAACTCAAGCGTACGGACTTATCTACACCACATCTATCCCTCACGACTACAGACCCCTGCACAGCAACATATATCTGTTCTGTGCAGACGTGGGACAGACTTACAGCGTTGGGAGCATGGTGAAGCTGACCGAACGAACGTTGAAGATTTCTGCAAATCACGCACTGCAACTGGCCGAGGGCAGAACACGGAAGACGAGGTGGATGAGCGAAGAGGGACGGAGTAAGGGGACAACCCCCTTGTTCTCTTGGTCTTCGCACTACTGCGGAACTCACAGACCCCCGTGGCTACAGGTTATACAGCCGCCTGCACTCCACGCTCTGCCCAACCACTGCAGCCTGAGGAGGCGAGCGAGCGAGAGAGATGACGGAACGGCACTGTGCAGACGAGCGCGGAAGACAGGGCGAGAGAGAGAGAGAGACAGACAGAGAGAGTGGCCGAGCCGGTCCAGTTTCTGAGTAGTAAAGCCACAACTACTAGCCCTGGCAGGCAGACAGGCAGGCAAGCAGTGAGGCGGGCACACAAGGATGCGAGAGGCTGGCTGGCAGGCAGGCAGGCGAACAGAAGCAAGCGGCACTCGCCTGTAGCACGCGTCGTGGCCACACTCAATCAATACCAATGCCGGCCCCCTACTCCATCCCACCTATACCCCTTGCCAACCCCTCTTTGCCCCCCTCAGCCCCCCTCAGCGCCCCTGTCCTCCTGCATGGACCAGGGGCAGCGCCAGGATCAGCTGATCGCTGCTGCCACTCGCCCGCCGCCCCGCGGCCGAGTCAAGCGATATTTCCTGACAACAAGCCGCCTGTCAGAGAACAAAATGGCACACCGCACTTCTCCCGCTCCCCCCCCCCCCCCCCCCCCCCACTCCCCACCCCTACACCCAGCACTCAACCTACCCGTCCCTCCCTCCTCTCTTCTCTCTTTTTGGAGTTCGGCATTCTCTGTCACTGTCTTTTGGTCACTGTCTGTGACCCTCTGTTTGCCAGTCCAGGTGTGTGTGTGTGTGTGTGTGTGTGCGTGTGTGTGTGCGCGCGCGTGTGTGTGTGAGTGAGTGTGTGTGTGTGTGTGTGTATACGAGTGTGTCCGTCCGTCCGTCTGTCTGTCTGTGTGTATGTGTGTGTGCTTCTGTGTGTGTGAGTCCGTCCGTCTGTTGGTCTACCTGTCTGTCCGTCCGTCTGTATGTCAACCCCAAGGTCCCCCACCCCCACCCCACCCCCCCTCCAGCCCCGCCCTCTCTCTCTCTCTCTCTCTCTCTCTCTCTCTCTCTCTCTCTCTCTCTCTCTCTCTCTCTCTCATATTTTGCTGGCACATCTTCGACAAGAACTTAGAGATTGCTTTCACCAGGACTGTTTCTCCACGTTAAATAGCAGCGAACGATTCTTGGTGTGTAGAAGATATTAAAGTAGATTAGAATGTGAACGTTGTTTGAATAATATCACTGTTACAAAATTTAGAGTTGTTTTCATTGGGTTCATTAGGATTATGTGATCTAAGTATAAATAAACGATATCAGGCAGATGAAATGTTGAATACCCTTTTTCCATTATGCAGAAATGAAATAGAAAATGGAGAAAACTTTGTTTGGTGGCGATAGCTACAATGATCTTCGGAAGGAATACATGTATATCGAATATGTCGAAAAACACACACATGGGAATAGTTACGTCAGGCTGGTTAATCTACACAAAAGTAATGATACAACAAAAATAAGAATGTTGCGTATACATACACTTCAAGCTTTCAAACTATGTAGCCCAAAGGCTGAAGAAATGTCAGGTTCAGTAAATGCAACACTAAATCTTCGCTTCATGTCTGTATATAGCATTGTCTGTGAAGTGTGTGTACATACAGATGCGTATAGCTTATCTGAATGTATCATGTGTATGAAAGCAACAATTCAATATGCCGAGAAAACGTCAACATATATTATTCATCCTTATCAGTCGCATGTATTATATGTGTCATGCTACTATTGTGCATTTTTATTCTTTTAACACATGTTTATTGAATCACTGCATATGTACAGTCTTTTAATCTGTTGATGGTCGTCGGCCGATATAAAGTGAAAACTCTCTCTTTCTCTCTCTCCATCCGCCTTAAAAAATACCCATTTTTCCCCACGAGAAGTTCTCCATTTCAACGTGAGACTCACATACATAACTCTATTCCAAGAAGCCGTATACTTTTGATATTTTCTTTCGCACTTTCTTACTTTTGTCTCGTCTTGCCTCATCCTTTCTCGATATCCCCAAAGCCTGCATTTTTCAAGGATGTTGTAAGTGCGTTTTTCCCTCCAGCGAATTCTGACTTGTCAACTACAACTGCATTCAAGTTACCCTTTTCCCTGCTGCCACCGCACAACGCCCTCAAATTTAAATCTTCACGACAGTCATGTAATTTTTCAGTCTGTTTCCCTTGAGCAATGTTGCCATCAAATACTGCAACACTTGTTTTTCTACTCGTATCTTTCACTGCACCTAATCCAATCTATAAACTTTGGCTCTTTAGGATTGTCGTTGAAGTCTTTTCCATTTGTTTTCAATGTTGCGCGCCTTCCTTTCCTACTCTGGATCATACTCTACTTCACACCCCTGTCTCTATTGTACACACTCTGCCACCCTCATGCCCCTTTTCCCGTTCCTCCCCTCTCCCCATTCACCCCTCTCCCCATTCACCCCCCACCCCAAGTCTCCTCGCCCAAGCGCCCTCTTCCCTGAGGACGGAAGACAATCTGTTAAGTCTGGCAAGTGGTGAGGAGAGATCGATGGAGGGGGTCCGGCCTCACTGCAGTGGGAGCATCAGTTATCATCCTTCCACACCCCTGGTGTCCTCCTCCTCACCCCCCCTTCCCTCTCCCCCCGTTTTATCTGAAACTGCATTCCTTATTCCCATCGCCCCATCCCCCCACCTGTTCATGTCCAACCCGAGCCTGCCGCATCCTCTCACCTCCCTCCGCCACCTCCCCATTCCTCTCACCTCCCTCCGCCACCTCCCCATTCCTCTCACCTCCCTCCGCCACCTCCCCATTCCTCTCTCACCTCCCTCCGCCACCTCCCCATTCCTCTCTCACCTCCCTCCGCCACCTCCCCATTCCTCTCTCACCTCCCTCCGCCACCTCCCCATTCCTCTCTCACCTCCCTCCGCCACCTCCCCATTCCTCTCTCACCTCCCTCCGCCACCTCCCCATTCCTCTCTCACCTCCCTCCGCCACCTCCCCATTCCTCTCACCCCCCTCCGCCACCTCCCCATTCCTCTCTCACCTCCCTCCGCCACCTCCCCATTCCTCTCACCTCCCTCCGCCACCTCCCCATTCCTCTCTCACCTCCCTCCGCCACCTCCCCATTCCTCTCTCTCCTCCCTCCGCCACCTCCCTATTCCTCTCTCTCCTCCCTCCGCCACCTCCCCATTCCTCTCTCACCTCCCTCCGCCACCTCCCCATTCCTCTCACCTCCCTCCGCCACCTCCCCATTCCTCTCTCACCTCCCTCCGCCACCTCCCCATTCCTCTCTCTCCTCCCTCCGCCACCTCCCCATTCCTCTCTCTCCTCCCTCCGCCACCTCCCCATTCCTCTTCATCCTCCCATCCTCATCTCTGCATGGCCCAGGTGTTTCATTTCTTCTTCGTTTTCTCCTTTCCCTCGCAATCTTGTCACCTCTTAAGTTCCTTCCCTGGCGCTTTGTCGTCTCATCTTACACATTCAACCCCCTTGCCCCTTCCCTTCCCCCTCTACCGTTTTATTCATCTCCCGCGTATATGTTCCTCTTTATTTTCTTTCATCTTATTGTGGTCTCCTTTTCTCTCATGAAACAAGACGACATAATTACAGATGAATATCAACAATCCAGCACACTCTGCGTTCATCTCAAAAGTGAAGCACTCGATTCATTATCCTCTTGTCGGCGCATTTTATGCATATTTAATGATTTTTTTAATGTCAAAAACAAGGGACTGCCACGGCAACCCCCTGCAACCTCCCAAAATGCAAGACTTGCCCCTTCATTGCATCCTCCACATCCATGCAGGCTCCCAAAACCCTTTTCCACATAAAAAAGTCTTTCACCTGTCAGTCATATAACTTAATATATGCCCTTCAATGCTCCCAGTGCAACATGATTTACATCGGTGAAACTGGTAGAACACTCAACATCCGATTTCAAGAACACCTTGCAGACATAAGACATTCCCGATCCAAACCCGTTGCCATTCACTTCAACTCTCGAAACCATTCCACACAGGACCTACGTGTGAGGGGTATCTGGCTTCTGCATGAAGATAATCCCAGTGAAAGGAAAGAGATGGAGGCGCACCTCATAGAAAAATTAGGCACACGTAACCCTGAGGGCATAAACGAAAAATAGTCCAGATGAATCTTTTTGATAGACCTTACACACGTGCATGTTGGTGTGTGTGTGTGTGTGTGTGTGTGTGTGTGTGTGTGTGTGTGTGTGTGTGTGTGTGTGTTCGTGCGCGCACGTGTTCATGCACGCATCGGTTGTGTGTGTGTGTGTGTGTGTAAGTGTGAATCATCACGCGTGTGCATGAATGTGTGAATCATCACGTGTGTGCATGACATCCTTGCTTATACATATGTACATATGTATATATACTATAAAGTAAATTGACTGTATATGGGTGTTAATGCTTATACGGTAGTTATGCGTATGTATGTATTACATTTTAAGTTACCTATTTATTAAACTTATGTATATTTCAAAACACTAACGTTGTTTTACACCTGGCGACAATGGGATTGGAGTCCCTTTAATCTTAACTGTTAGTTGAACTTTTTTCATAACACGATCCACACGCCAGCCCTCGTTTTATTCTGTGAGTTGTTTTTATTTATACTGAACCCTCTGGCAGACTCGCCTCCATTCCACTTTTGTCCGCCCTCCTGTAAGTTTTATTTGTGCGCCTGATGAAGGCTTTTTAACAGAAAATTTGTGCTGTTTTACCTTCCAATGTTTTGTATTTGCTTTGTATTATACGCGGCCATCAGAACCTCACCGTGTTTTAGATTTTTTATAGACAGGTCAACCCTCGGCAAGATTCTGAACATCTCATATAAAGACCATGTCACGAATGAGGAAGTCAGCAACAGGATCAGGAGAGCAATTGGACAGTACGAAGACCTGCTCTCAATCGTGAAAAGCAGAAAGCTGAAGTGGTACGGTCACGTGTCAAGAGGCAGTGGGCTGGCCAAGACCATCCTGCAAGGTACCGTACCAGGTGGGAGAAGGAGAGGCAGGCAGAGAAAGAGGTGGGAAGGCAACATCAAAGAGTGGACAGGCTTGACCTTTGCTGACTCACAGCGAGCCACAGAGGATAGAGATCGATGGAGGAAGATTGTCCGAAAGTCATCAGTGGTGCCTCAACAACCCATCTCAGGGTTAAGAGACTGAACTGAACTGAACTGAACAACCCTCGGCTTACTTCGTCCAAAATCGATAGTTAACAGGAAATCCCGTGTTCCATTCTCTTTCGCCATGACTATAAGTACAGATATAGGAATATATTTTATTCAGGAATGACTATGGAAAAACACATGGATACTGAGCCGCTTTACACTTTACCCTGTGATTACTATGCCAACTGACCGTTTCCCGAAAGCATCTGCTGACGTGCAAATGGGCGGATGGGAAGCGTAGATAGCTTAACGTTGTACTGTTTCCGCTCATCAGAAAACAATTAAAAGCCGAAGGCATCAACAGCAAATGCCCTCCACCATGCATTTACTACTACAACAAATAACTACATCCCATCCCGGTCGAAAAAAGCCGTGCACCTTGACTAAAAATGGAACCAAAAGAACCCCTTGCCGATTCAAATAACACATCTGCCAGCTTCGTGTTGTGCTGGCTACAATCTACGGAATTCCTTTAAAGTTGCTGGGACTTCACCTTACTCACACATATGAGCATAACGATTTGTTGTTTAGCTGGAATAGAAACACATCCTGGTTTTCTGCCCTGATCCTCTTAAAAGGAAAATAAGAAAAACAGTAGCACTGGCCCAAAAGTGAATGAATGATGTTCTGGCGGAAGCTAACATGGTGTGTTGAGGCGACGGCGATACGTTGATCTAATCACAAGTTGTTTTTAAAAAAGGGAGCATTATGACCATAAAGGGAAACACCAAGTCTGACTTCAATCATGCCATCTCCTACGATGTCCGCTTTGATCATGCTAAAATGGTGTGGTCAGTAGATAGTACAGTGAGAGTACATTTTTCTTTAAATTAGTTTTCCTAGGAATTACTGTTTCAGGTACTATCGACCAAAAATAAACAACCCACCGGAGAGAATAAAGAGAGTACAGTTAGAGTACATTTTCTTTACTAAGTAATTTAGGTTTCCTGGGACAGAACTGTTGAGGTATTATCCACACAAACACATACACACACACACACACACACACACACACACACACACACACACACACACACACACACACACACACACTCGCACGCGCGCGCGCGCACACACACAAACACTGGAAAGAATAAAGAGAGCTGACGTTATTTTTTGGCCCGTGAGAGGCATTACTTTGCATCTTCAAACAAAAATCTGCAACGAGTCTTTCAAGATCTATGTGAAAAGGGTACCTCACAGCGAGAGTACATTTTATTGAAGAAATGTCGGTGACGTTTAAGATGTTAGTGAACGCATTGAAAGACCGTAGATGCGAGGTCTGCAAAGTATGACGACGACGCTATCTCTGCAGTCATGTCTACTCAGCACCTCTAACATCTAGACAAAGCTAGGCCCATTGACTGTTCAGCCAAGACGAACACTATCACGACAAAGCTGATGTTGTGTCGTAATATGACCTTATAGGGCAGTGTGTGCTTGTGAAGTTCTCGGATACATCATTTAGTATATGTGCTTGTTGTTATCAACTGGTGGAAATGCGAGAAAGATTCTGAACAAGCAACCTTGTCATGGTGTTAGTTGGTTTAGGCAATGATAATGGTGCTTGAGTGTCTGTCTGTCTGTCTGCCTGCCTGCCTGCCTGCCTGCCTGCCTGCCTGCCTGCCTGCCTGCCTGCCTGCCTCTCTCTCTCTTCTCTCTCTCTCTCTCTCTCTCTCTCTCTCTCTCTCTCTCTCTCTCTCTCTCTCTCTCTCTCTCTCTCTCTCTCTGAGCAGTAGTCGTATTCTTGACCGTCGTCACCACATTCATCTTTTCTATGAAAATTCGCAAGAGGTCGAGTAGCGGCTTGCAGTTATGATATGGTGCTCTCTGAATCAATATTCAATTACCTCCCTTTTCTGAATTTGAAACCGACTCGAATAAACTCAAAGTGTTTTGCGTGTGACATAGCCAGCTCTTCATTGAACTTTATCGTCTTCGTTCTTTTGGCGAACAACCTTGCACTGCACCGACTGAATACGCGTTGCTCGCCAAAATTGTTACGGAAACGTGGATTTCTGTCGAAAAGGCACTCACTTTGCTGTCATTAGTTTTTGAATTCAGGACTGGCTTTC
>JAWQFJ010004189.1:132500-145000 GCA_034096865.1 Theodoxus fluviatilis
ACTGACTGTCATGGCAGAACTGCTTGTCCCACCACAGCTGCTGAGATTTACTGGGCTTCAGAAGGGATACCTCTGTTTGGTTTTAATGTTCACATCGGTTCATCAGGTGACCTCTTCTTGCCCAGACTCGTCGGGACCCGATCATCACTGATACACTGAGATATTTTGCTAAGCTTTTGCTGGTACGTCTGGACAAGCCTAGCAGTTGTAGACCTGATACCACGCGGTGGTGAACAGTACCGAGGGAACCTATCACGAGCACGATGAGTTTGCTGGAGAAACCTGCCTTACTCAGCTGGGTGCATAGTGGTACATACTTGCGGAATTTGTGGTCATAACAGGTGTCGATGAATGCATCAAAGGGATTGGACACATACATACATACATACATACATACATACATACATACATACATACATACATACATACATACATACATACATACATACATACATACATACATACATACATACATACATACATACATACATACATACATACATACATACATACATACATACATACATACATACATACATACATACATACATACATACATACATACATACATACATACATACATACATACATACATACATACATACATACATACATACATACATACATACATACATACATACATACATACATACATACATACATACATACATACATACATACATACATACATACATACATACATACATACATACATACATACATACATACATACATACATACATATCAAAAAGACTTTATTCATGAAAATTGTACAACATCTGCACACATGAACAAATTAATGCATAAACTCTCAGCCATTGAGTATCTGTAGAGAGCATAGACCTAATTTGGAATAAAGAGTAGTAGCGGCTGATCATATGGGCTTAACACATATCTCTGTTTGGCTACAACATATGATATGCCTTTGCCATTTGCAAGACCTTTATCACAATATATTATTTTTTCCAAACATAAGTTTACATTTGTAGGCCTGTTAGTCACCTGTACAGTGTTTACCATCAGTTTGTTACATTGACTTTACAGACAGTTAGAAAATTATGATTACCTTGATGGTAAAAACACTTAGAATAGTTAGTGGGCATTGACATGTGATCCTGGAAGCAGCATTAATTCATACAAACTTACTCATCATGTAACACAAGCTGGGAAAGTTGCAAACAAGATTTGGCACATTAGGAGCCTGTTACATTGACTTTACAGACAGTTAGAAAATTATGATTACCTTGATGGTAAAAACACTTAAAATAGTTAGTGGGCATTGACATGTGATCCTGGAGGCAGCATTAATTCATACAAACTTACTCATCAAGTAACACAAGCTGGGGAAGTTGCAAACAAGATTTGGCACATTAGGAGCCCTTTTTTTTATAGGTAAGTACAATCAGGAGCTATTTCCAGTGAGTACACATGTTTCTGTTTGGGTGTACAGTGTTTAACACTGTCTTATTGACATTACACACAAATAGAAATTACCATGACAGAAGAGACACTTGAAATATTACATTGAGATGCAATCCTGGAGTCAGCATCCATTCAAATAAACATACTGCATCGATTAACACTTGCTGGGAAAGCTGCAAATAAGATTTAACACATACCACAACACAATAGTATATCAGACAACTAATCTAAGATGCACAGAATATGTTACAAACAACAAGTGTCACAGTCCCTCCAGTTCAACAGTTCAAGGGAGATCACTTGGATTGTTTCCCTTTCCCTGTTTCTGATCACCCATCAGCTGACTCGTGGATTAACTCACCCTATTCTGTCTTTCAATACACTTTTGCATCTCTTCTTCCAGATGATGAGAGAGCCAATCACAGCACTGACTGAGCAGTATTTTGCAACTGCTTTGGCTCTTAGGGCATACATACATACATACATACATACATACATACATACATACATACATACATACATACATACATACATACATACATACATACATACATACATACATACATAAATACACACGCGCGCGCGCATATATACACATATATACACAAATGTACCCAGTAGTAGCAATGATGACAAAACAACCGTTGTTAAATCTCCCAAGAGGAAAAGAGAGACAACAAGATGTTCGCAATAACAGACCTTGAGCACTGTATGATATACGTGTATTCCGTTTCCAAGATAATAATTCCTGATTCTGCTGAACACAAAATAAACGAGGCTCATTCCTTAAAGTGTGAATCATATCAAGGCGTTTTCGTGGGGGATTGCTCAAAAAACGAAATCAAGGTCAATCATTTTAACACCTGGCGTTCTCTTCCCTAGGCTCTGAAGGCGAAAATGAATGCAAGACGATTGCATTCTAACGCAGAAAAGGAATTATTGCATTTTCAAATCTCCAGTTATCATCTTCGCTACCTTTGATAAAGACATCCTTTGTGATCTATCGTCACAGTCTTTCTCAGATGATGTGTAACTAGAAGTGCGCAGCGATTGTCCTTGCGTGAAATACAGGTGTAACGTTTCGAATGCAAATCCCACATTTTCTCCTTTGCCACCACTTGGGAAGGGCCAACACAGTTCAAATTGCTGATAAATGAGAGTATGTTACAACATATCCTCGTGTTTCGACTGTCCGACTACCGTCCTCACGCTTGACGGAAAATGACTATGGTCCGATACGTAGTCTTTTACACATGACACCTTACTTCAAGCTGTCACGTATATCTGCACAGAAGCTGAGTAAATACTTATTCAAAGAAAATGAAAGCCATCAGACATGCAAGGGACTGGCAGAAATACGTTATATACGCTAACTTCAAAGAATCCATAAATTCCATTAAGTCGCAAGGTGCCTTTCGATATCTCATGTTGACCTGTAACGTTTCATCCTTCCGCATCAACCGCCTGAGTCATTTCCTCAACCTTAGCATGCCTCATTTACCTATAAAATTTCAGTCATATCTTAACTTCTCAAGTCTCAATAATGATCTCAATCACCATTGATACCATCATCATTTGAACAACATATGCATGTATTCCTCACTCGCCACATCTGTCTCTTCAACTTTAGGTATCTCGGTTGTCTCGGCAATGCCAGTGACTTCAGTCACCTCTCACACCATCACTCGCCACCACACCATCACTCCCTCAACCATCTCCGCTACCTCATTCTTCTCTTCAACCTCAGAATACCTCTTCTAATTCCTCAAATTCAATAACACACTAACCAGTAATGTCAATGCCTTCATTCACCTCGAAAACCATCACTAATGCAACGATTCCTTCTTCCTACTTCACTTCCGCCTTCAACAGCATCAGGTATCTACTTCACTCCACCATCTGCGCCATTTCCTTAAACTTACTTCGACAGATATCACATAACCTCAGACATCAACTTAAATCCACTACCTCAGCCGTCTTCTGAACCTCAGCCATTTCTTCACCCTCAGCCTCTTCATACATCACCTATCTCCACCAACTCAGTTATATCCTGCATCTCAGCCATATCCTCAACCATTGCCCCCTCAGACATTATCCAACCACTACTACCTCAGCCATCTCCTAAACCTCAGCTATCTTATACATCAACTTTACTTCACTACCTCAGTCATCTTCTGCTTCTGAACCTCAGCCACCTCCGACATCCCACCAGGCGGGTCACTGGGGTGGGCCCTGAGGTCCTGGCGACGTCTGCAATTAAGTCAGCCCTGCCCTTTGGCAGGCTGCCGGAATGAGGGTGGATCCTCTCACTCACAACATCACTGTCCGTGAGAAATCCAAACCCAGCAAGCAGGAGAAGGTCCGGAAAGGGACTGGGATTGGGGAGGGGGGGTGACAGGGAGGGGTCCGGGGCTATTTCCCGTAGTCCCGGAGTTCCCGGGGAAGAAGGACGGCGATATCCGCGGGGCGTGATTCCAGGCACACTTGGGGGCAAACCTGGGGTCCATGGATCGATGGGCAAAAGGGGGTCGGCCCTGCGGGGTTCAATACTTTCAATTATCATTCATTATGAGAGCGGGGGCATCCATCATCCTTTGGGCGCAGACGGTTCATACGTAATGCATGGACAGTCCCAACCAGATTGCTCTAGACAGAACTGAGGTATCCGGTGGCCAGGGTCTGTGGACAGTGTGGCACGCTGGTGCTTAGATGTTGGAATCGGATACAACGCTCGCTCTCTCTCTCTCTCTCTCTCTCTCTCTCTCTCTCTTTCTCTCTCTCCCAAAGCAGAGTATAGTGCGCTATAAGAAATCTCCAGGTTCTTAAAGAGAGAGGCTGAACTCGCACTTCTTTTGTGGACGTCGGCAATTTTGTCGGAAAAGACTGTATGGTTTCAATACCATGATTTGCCGCACACATTTTCATGTTGAGAAGGAGTGGTATTCTTCCTCCATTCTACTAAATAAATGCATTCGATAACCAACCAGATCTAGTCTATTCATCTGACCTATTATCTCAATACTCCAAACCAAAACCCATGTCGTAAAGTAAATTTGCCATATGCCTCTTAACTAAGCTCACACTTAGTTTGAATAGTCATAGGAAACGTTCAAAGGCAGAGGCAACTTTTGTCGTTTCGTTTTAACACTAAGAACAGAAAGAAGACAGACAGGTCTGTGAAATCTGTATGTCAATACTTCAGGAAATTTCTTCTTCGAAAACCAAGCACGCTATCCAGTACTAATGGAATACAAACAAGGAAGCGCATACACAATTTATCGCAGTGTGGACGTGCCTGTGTTGGAGTCATTATAACACACTCTGATGCGGACTTTCGGGTGCGAAAACGTACAGAACCCGTTGGGAAAATGGAAAATCCAGGCAGAACACACACACACACACACACACACACACACACACACACACACACACACACACACACACACACACACACACACACACGTATATATATATATATATATATATTATATTTTTTTTCATATTCATATTCTTCGGCAGTTAAGTAGAAGAAAAAAATCCATGCGAAGGAAAGAAAACAAAAAAGAAACCCTTGGGTGAAACCATCATCTGCTTTGAACCCTTTCAGTTATTTTGCCGAATGACGAACGAAGGATCGAACAAGCGAGAAACAAATCCTCTTTGGCGGAAGTAATTACGATAAAGTTCAAATGTTACATACCTAGATCTGACGACTTGCTTGTACCCTGCTCATTCTAAGCAAGAACTGGGTAAACGGACATGCAATTTCCTAAGCTCGCAGAAGTCCCGTTTAAAAGAGAGGTACCAAGATTGCCAGTTCACTAAACTATCACGAAAGATACTTTCAATATGTTCTAGAGAGTAACATACGGCCGGAGCCGCTCGATGTCCCCCCTCATCAGTGGGAAACTCACTGCTAGGCTCCAGAAAACTACGAGAACACTATCCGTTAAGTTGCAGCGTCATTAACCCTGACGAAGGCACTGGGTAAACACGGTTATCTTCCAGATCTCCAAGGCCGATCCTCTTTATTCTGCACAAACATCCGGGAAATGAACAAGAGGAACCGAGATCAAAGCGACGATGCAAAAGGCAGGAGTGTCACTGCACATAATTGACGCATAATAGTAGATGATCAAAAGAGCCTGTTATCACTTTACAACTACGCAACAGCTTGAATAACACATCAGAGTCAACGTATGATATAAATTTATCGTTACCGTGACATTTTTTCAGTTGAATATTAAGAAATATGATGTCAGGTTTGCATCTAATATTTTCTCTAGCTTGTTTAAGAGTTCATTAATTCGTGCCAGACAGCATGAAATTTCACAATCCTTCCTTTCGGCCCAGGCAAATCTGCCATGAGTAATCTGCAAACATCAAAGGGGAATGAACGCTGCCAGACGTGACACAACAATGGTACAATCTTCATTTCTTCTTCTCCCCCCCCCCCCCCCCCCATGGCTGGGGGTATTTGGCCTAGATTTGACAAAGAGATGACTACCACGAGAAGTCAATACTTCTCTAGCAAAGGTCGGATTACGGTCGATACCGGCTTTTGAGGATTCCCACTCTCGGGTGGAAAAACACCTGAAGCAAGACAGTGACTTCTGTTCGACCTAAGAGAATCATGGAGCTGTGACACTGTAAACCCGGAATCTCTGCCGACGACGTCATTGGTGGCCAACTGCACACGCATGCTCATCCGTGGCAGTCATGCCGTAAGCTCAGACAGCCAAGCCTCGAGGTGTGGGCCTATCCTTTCTTTCTTCTCGTGCATTTTTTTCATCGTAGATTTGCAAGGATAGGCATGAGATTCCATCATAAGGAGCTCGAGGTCTGGGGTTGTTTTTTCAGCTGCCAAGCACTTTACTGGCCATTGAATTCGGTTGTAATATCAAATGTTTAGCTGATGTGAAACGCTCGAAGCTGAAAATTCAAATCAAGTAAACAATGGTCCAAACTCGGCGAACATGAATCTTTTTGTACACAACGAAGCAACGACATCTGATTGCAGACTTAAAACAAAATTCCTCTACTGCAAAGGACTGTTTCTCTCAGTCTCAACGTCAAGTCGTTCAAACGAAGCTCTACGCGGAACAAATACGTTGTGCCGTTGTGTTGCATTCACGTTACATTACCAGGAAATGTTATGAAGATTATCAACATGCGTTTGTGGTTTGTTTAGTCATCCATTCATTTTCAAACTCGAAAACAAACAAAAACTGAAGAAATTATTTGACTTCCAGTCTTAACCCAAACAACAACGACCAAAAGAACTCATGCCCGTAACAACTCCAGTACTACGAATGACCATGGTGCGTATTGACAAACTCTTGACAATCGAAGAAATCCGCAATACAGACGGATGGACGGGCTCATAGACAACTGCTAGTGCCCGCACAGCATTCTAAAACCACTGACAAGGATGTTTTCAGAGGCGTTAGACTGCGCACAAAAATGAGGCGCAGGCGTCGACTGGAGTGATGGAGCTATTCAATACATGTGATTAGGGCGTCTCAGACAGGAAATCCGATTCCACAGTAACTCAGGCGGTTGAACTTAATCCATGGACGTCATGCTGACACGTTTCTGCGGCACTCTGATGCTTGGACGAGCAAGCACTGCGTTGGGCTGTTACTTGGGGAACTGGGGAACGATTCTCGACCAAAACCACCGTCGTTCTCCGCGCGTGAAAAGGCTCTACCATTCAGCAACTGGAGGGTAAAAGGCCCTAAAATCGATCACAGATATATACATCTGATTTAACTGAAAATTGTATGTATTCACACTTTACTTCCTGGGCATCAAGCTACTTTTACTGGCTTTTCAACACTACTTCCACTCAACTATGCAACTACACTGAACGCCGCAAATTAAACTTTCACAGTGTCTACATCAGTTCTCTTATGTCCTCTGGATTCCCACTGGGTGGATAGAAGCAAAGAAAGATGAGCTGTTTTGGGGGGAGGGCGCAGCTCCGCAAACCGCATCCACAAGCCGCGAGTGACTCCAAGTCCTTAGCTTTGCCTTTTCGACCAGAGCTCCCAAGTATCCGCCATTCGCCCGAGACGTGTCGTCAACAACTCAGTTGAATAATCCAGTCTGCTCGCTTAGTTTCATGAGGAGAGGACAGCTTTGCTGCGTGGTGGACCGCACATCAACACTCAACCCAGATTTAGGCTTTCACGCACAGACAAAAACAGGGGCTTAGTTCAACTGGCAAAAAACCACACCAATGAACAGAGGATATTGAAACAATATAACATTGATTGATGCCTGAAAAAGGAAAATAAATGGAAGGGAGGCATTAAGAAAGAAAAAGAGAAGATCAAATCTGATGGAAGAGGGGGGCCGAGAAAAGGGGGGGGGGGGGGGGAGGTCAAGGGCGAGGGAAGAGATGGAGGAGGAAAAAACACGATTAAAAAGGAAAAGAAGTTAAGACCAGATTAATGGACAAATAAGATGAGTGAATCGAGTCGACAGACTGGAATGGAAGGAGGAAGAAAAGGAAGGCAGGAGGGTTATGCTGAAGGGCAAGAGGGCTCCAGGCCAAGGAAGGTTCTAGAACAGGGGTGGGGGAGGATGTGTGGTGTGAGTGGGACTGGAGATGGAGATATTTACTGTGTTAATGACGAGCGATTCCCTCATCTACCTACATCAGAAGCTGTCTGGTCGATATAGCGCCTCCTCCACTGCCTTCCCTGGGTTTTCTCGCTACCCAGCCCGCACCCTCCTCTTGTACTCCAAAGCCCTCTTCTACTTCATGTCTAGAAGTACTGGGTACCATCTTCTTTTTGACCCTCCCAAAGTTTGGGATTAATTCAATATCCACTGTATTCCCACTCACGAATGTGTCCTCTTCCCTATAATCTCCCTTCCATTAACCAACTCCAAATAGTTTCCAACCCACAAACTCTCTCCTACCCCTGTGTTGATGTAAACCCTTCGCGCCTCCCCAATCTTCAACCCTCCACAGAACATTTTTGCAGCTCCCCATCCTCCATGTCTCTAAACCTGCCCTGAACTGTTATTCATGTATTAACAAACCGATTTCTTTCTTCCTACCCCGCACACAATATCCCCACCTTCACCCCACCCCCGAATTCCCTCCACTATCCCCATCCATTTTCATTAACTCTTCAGTCCTCTAACTTCGTCCACCAGTGCCACCAGGTATTTTGCTTTCCATCCGTATTGCCACCACATTCCCCCTTAGCAAGGGTCTTCTGCGTCCGACTTCTGTGACCAGTGTCTGTGTGAAAGCATGTATAAAATATCATGAACAACTTTTCACACAGAGGAAGGTCTGTGAGCGTACCCCAACAACAAAGGCTACTCAAACTTGGCTCCAACCTCGATTTATCGAACGTCTCACGTCCACCATTCCTCTCTACCTCAGTCTCATCCGTAGTTTGGCGTGGATGGAGTTTCCCTCGTGGAGGCGAGCGTTCCCTATAGTGTTTCACGTCACCTTGACTTTCTTCCCGCCCTTAGTCCTTTCTTACTTAGCTCTCAACATTATCCCTTCTCCGTCTGTAATTAGTTCTTACCCCCAATCCCTTCTCTCTCCATCCCATCTCTCCTCCACCACTATTCTCCTCCGTACCATCCCTTTTCCCTTCTCAGTGGCCTCATCATATTCCCCGTAGCATTTGCTGCTTCTCTCTCCATCAACATGTCATCAGTTGTTATTCTGGTCTTAAACAGCTCGCCTTTCTTGCCACCTCCCATCCCGAAACTCTCCCCTAACCTCACTCTCCCTCATCCAGCCTTCAGTAAGCCTCGATTCCCGGCTCTGTCTCTCATCTCCCCGACCCCCTCTGTGTGTAAGCAAGCGTGCATATGTGTGTGTGTGTGTGTGTGTGTGTGTGTGTGTGTGTGTGTGTGTGTGTGTGTGTGTGTAGTCTCTGATTGTCTGTCAATCTGTCTGTCGGTTGGATGGTTGGTTGGTCAATTGGTCGGTCCGTCCATCCGTTAGTCAGTCGGTTTTTGTCATGTCTGTCCATCTGTCTGTCTGTCTGTCTGTCTGTCTGTCTGTCTGTCTGTCTGTCTGTCTGTCTGTCTGTCTGCTCACATCTGTCTCTCTGTCTCTCTCTCTCTCTGTCTCTCCCTCCCTCCCTCCCTCCCTCCCTCCCTCCCTCCCTCCCTCCCTCCCTCCCTCCCTCCCTCCCTCCCTCCCTCCCCAGGCACACACACAAACCTTGTTACGCATGACATCTGACTGAAAAATATGTATGTACTTCGAATTCGGCTTGTAAGAAACTAGCGGTATACATTATGAATTTCATTGTTTTTCATAGACTTGTTCATTATGTGAATGCAAAAGTGTAATTGTATACTGTGGATTGCCGGCCGAAATAAAGATGAAGTCTGAATTCTCTCCAGACACACTCACACACATACGCACACGCTCACACACACACACACACACACACACACACACACACACACACACACACACACGCACGCACGCACGCACACACACACACACACACACACACAAACACACACACACACTCTTACACCACTATCCCAGCACATCATCCCCATCTATTTGCCTTCCCCCCTGTCCATTCAGAGTTCCAGGCTGCAGTGCTGGAAGGCTGCCAGCAGCATCTGTGGAGAGCATCTCCAGGGAACGGAGAAGGGCGACAAAGCTTGGGGTCAGTTTTCCTGGACATGATCGGACACTGCCTGAGTACAGCCCAAGGGTAGACCTCCATCAGCACGGCTGGATTGGGTCGAGACTCATTTACAACGCACGGCCGTCTACTAAGTTAAGGATATTACAAGTCCTCTGACATCCTATGGTTCCCCCACGCACAGTTACAAAGCAATAGCAACTCTTAAATAACACCGCTGCGTGAAATGTTGAACAGTAAAATGTAATAAAATACATAATGAATGTATTTGTGTGAATTAGGATCGATCTTCCAGCGTGCTTTGATCCCCTCCTGTCCCATATCTCTTCGGTAGCCTATCTGGCTGTTCAAGGCCGCCCCTGGCTGGGCTCCTGGAGCAGGCCCCGAAATCCCAGGAGCCAGGGGACCAGCAGATGACGGGGACATCGAGTGGCTCCAGTCGACTGTTGTTTGTAGTTGAACGCAACATGCGACCTTTTTGAAGGTGGCAAGGGCTTTAAGATTACTTTTTAATCTCTCTAATATTTTCATCATTTTGTTGAAATACCAAAAGCATCGCCTGGTTTCATGGGATGGCGAAGTGAGCATGTTTGCGTTTTCATCAGGCAGATGTCAAGATGACGGGAAAGAGGAGACAAGCTGAACTCAGCTGAGACACTGAATAGGTAGTCTTGACACCAACAAGGTTATATGTTGAATATGGCGGCCTTGGCCCATGGATTCATGTCATTGAAATCAAAGGAGCTGACTTAGAATGAGGCAAGCTCCCCAAGTGCGACATGTCCGGAGAAAGATATGTTTACTTTAAGCCAAGTACGCGTCCCAAGGATGGCCTTCGAGGCATGACATCAATTACTTTCCAGACGCTTTCATCTCATCCTTCACTGCCAGGCGTTGGGCCTAAGAAGCTTTGTCAAAGTTGACTTCCTCCACATGAATGATCATTGCATTTGTTGGGTGAAGGAGCAGTCCTTGTGAAGGCTGGGGACTGAATCCGTTACAGTTCGTGGTGAACTCATTAGAGACATACCTTTCTTCTAATCGACGCCTCAAGATTCGCACAAACGACGCAAAATCTGCAGTAAGGTAGAAAACTGACGACAGTGATGCCATGGTCGTTTCTCTCATATTTGGATTTCCTGTTATATGTCCAACAAGAATTACGTTTCATGAAGGGGCTTCTACAATAATGCCGTAAACACATTCTGTTGATTTGATGTGGACATTTGTAGTTTTTGCGCATGCGCCATGACAATTTCATCAACCAAATATAGAGTTGACACGTGCTGTTGTGCTGATTGCTTTGCAGGCGTTGGAAACTTTGAAAGCCACATTATTAAAATGGATTATATAAGGGTATGTGCAAAACATTATTTGATGCAAGCTCAGATGGGGTGGAATCCTTGGTCAAAGGTGTCTCGAGACCCCTCCAGTAACCGTCACAGGAAGTCTCAAACGGCAGTAAGTGCCATCAGTAAGCAAGAGGTTGTAGGGGAAAGCATTCACCCTTCATCAATGGTTGGATTACAAGGAAGTACGACTTGCACAGGCTTCACACTTTAAATCTTCGGTTCGCTGGTGCATTGTGATGGCGCTATGTCACTGGTGGTAACGGTAGGTACTCATAACTGTAAATAGGACCATATTAGGCATTCTGAGGCAAAAGTGTGGCAGTTTCAGCACCCACTTACGGCGATGAGTAGCAAGGTAAAAAAATATCTTTAACATTAAAAAACAACTACAACTGTTGTCACATCTAGTCGATTTGGTGAATGCCTGACAAAAAGAAGCAGAGCTTTCATAAGTGTTAAAGCACACCCAGAGACACTGGCCTGAAACACATAGCAACCTTCTAACACTGCTATATGACATAGAGACTGGGGCTGTAAGAAACAGTCGCCTTCTGACACTGCCATGACATGGAGGCTCAAATTGTAAGACACAGTCACATTCTGACACTGCCGAGACATAGAGACTGGGGCTCTAACACACAGCCACGTTCTCACACTGCCATGACATGGACACTGGGGCTGTAAGACACTGCCAAGACATGGAGACTGGGGCTCTAACACACAGCCACGTTCTCACACTGCCATGACATGGACACTGGGGCTGTAAGACACAGCCACGTTCTCACATTGCCATGACATGGAGACTGGGGCTCTAACACACAGCCACGTTCTCACACTGCCATGACATGGACACTGGGGCTGTAAGACACAGCCACCTTCTGACACTGCCATGACATGGAGAATGGGGCTCTAACACACAGCCACCTTCTGACACTGCCATGACATAGAGACTGGGGCTGTAAGACAGTCACCTTCTGACACTGCCATGACATGGAGACTGGAGCTGTAAGACACAGCCACCTTCTGACACTGCCTTGACATGGATACTGGGGCTCTAACACACAGCCACCTTCTGACA
>JAWQFJ010004189.1:150000-160000 GCA_034096865.1 Theodoxus fluviatilis
TGTGTGCGTGTGTAGGGTGTTTGCGTGTGTGTGTGTGTGTGTGTGTGTGTGTGTGTGTGTGTGTGTGTGTGTGTGTGTGCGTGTATGTGTGTGTGTGTGTTTGTGTGAGTGTATTAACATGCTTTATGTGCGCGCGCGAGTGTTTATCCGTGTAGTGTATATGTATGTGCATGCATGTGTGCGTGTAGGCACGCGCGTGTAGGTTTCTGTGCATGTGTATGCATGTGTCTACGGTGTGTGTCCCTAAGTGCATCTGTGTGCCGCATCAGAAATGGTGTGTGTCTCTGTGTGTGTGTGTGTGTGTGTGTGTGTGTGTGTGTGTGTGTGTGTGTGTGTGTGTGTGCTTGCATGTGCGTGTGCGAGGACACGCGCGCACGCGCGCAAACACACACATACGTACCCAGAGGAACAGAGAACCAGTGTCAGACAGAAACAGTGACAGAGAATGCGTGCTGTACAACTGCGTGTGCCGTCTGTTTGTGCATCCTGCAAGCTGCTAGGCAACACAGACTGGTCCAAAGCAATTCCACAGCATACAGCATCAATACCAGTTCCCATCTCACTGTCCATTCCGCCACAGCGATGGGGCAGGGCTGGGCAATGAAATATTTACACCGCCGTCAGGTCCATCTCATTCCCCAAGCTTCCAGACCACAATCGATAGTGTTCCATCGGCAGCTATAAATTACCCGCGGACCGGAACCGCAGGCACACAATGTGATCATGTTGCCGCATCTAGGCATTCCCGAAGGAGTGGAAGAGTCGGAAGGTACCGAAGCATTCACAGACGGTTCCTCAGGGACACTTGGAACTGAAGTCGCCCAAGCACAGACCACACACACCGGTGTCACCCGACAGGCGGTAGAAGCGGTGTGATGAAATAAGTCACTTGTTGAATAATAATGTTTCCTCTGTTGTTACAGCCAAGAACAGTTAGTGCGTGGCTTTGTGAAAACTGGCTTCTTTGGGTATTGTGACCATCTTCAAAAATATTTTTTCAAGTGTGCGGTTGAAACTAGTCAGACCAGGAAAAGGAAAAAGTTTCTCTGAAGAGAGAACTTAGAGCAACACTGTGCTACAGGAAACATTCCGTATTCCTGAACAGTGTAATGAGTGCCCGCCTAAAAGACAAAATCCATGACGAAACGGCAAAGTAAAGAAAAAAAATGTAATCTGCTGACAAAACCTACGGTGACTTCAGACAACAGTCTTATTCCTCTGCATAAATAAATGAATTGATTTTACTGTCAATAAGCTGTTGTGGGCTATGTAAGGCCATTGACCAAGAAAATCACTAGAGTTAGTTGGAAGAAGAGCAAGTCATGTCACAATTACCCTTGTCATTCGCCTTTTACGAATCGCGTAGGGAGACGCGGTGGGTCTATTCTTATGCACAGCACTCAATGATATCTTTCTGCACAATAAAATGCCGTACAATGTCCCCTCATTCAGCTGGAAGCAAAGGCCATGGGGCTTGTGGGGTGTGCTCCGGTAGCTCGGCCTCGAGCGAATTTCCCTGACAAAGGCACCAGCATCTTTGAACAGGCACAATTCCCAGAGGTCAAGAAAGGAATACAACGTCATAGGTCACCTATACGTATAAACTTGATAGTATACTCTCCACACTATCCTTCGATGGAAACAACATCCAGACACCGTACATGATTGCAACTGACACTTCCTATAACCAACATGTCATCGTGTCACCTTTCTATCTCTGCTGAAAGTCACTTCTGCTACTGGTGTAACCCAGCTAATGCATCTAAAAGCATTAAACGTTGCTACCGGTGTTTTCTTACCGGTGTATTGAGTGTTGGTCTCGTATCACCGGTGTTTTTCCCACTTAGACACCCCTAAGTTTCATAGACATCATCTGAGTTAATGCAAGCACTACATAATAAGTCACATCACAGGTTTGGAACACACAAGAAGTAAGTTTGCATCCCAGTTGTCCAGCTGAAATTGATTTTCTTGAAGCGATCTGTGCATCTTTAAAACATCTTTAATGATACCTGGTTTTTGACAGTCCGATAGAGCAATTAACACTGTGAGCAGCATTGATTCGTACATGTCACTCCATGTTGCCACCATAATCATATTCAGGCTCCTTGGTCAAGCAATATACACAGGACAGATATCGAGCATTTGTCGTTGACTATCAATTGTTGTCGTCGAGAGTTGAAATGACAACATCAATTGTCCAGCTTTGCATTCGTCATTGCTTCGACTCGATTATAAAGTTTCAACTAAAATATTAAAAAAAGAAAGCAATATGAGATCAAACAGAAGTGGAGAGATGAAAGAAAAAAGACAGCAATGCTGTTCAATACAATGATCAAAGATAGAAGCGCCATTTTGCAGCGACTAAACAACATGCGCTTCAAGAGGAAACATGACTATTATCAACGCAGGTTCAAAATTTTAGAATTGCAAACGAACTCACTAAGATTCTCCGTTAAATGCCATTATTAGCCGAAACAAGTCATACCTAGGATGGGCGCTACGTCGTTATCCTTTCACAGTTTCAGCCAATCCCATTCTTAAAAAAAAAACTGCCTCCAGTATATATATTCCAATTCGAAACGGCAATAATACCTCATTCTGTGTACGACAACTCAGCCATACCAACAGTTCGAGAGCAAGTAGGTTCCTGTCGCACGGGTAAACATACTTTTTCTTTCTCTACTTCCATACATGCAAGGCATGAATTAATAACACATCACGCCTCCGCGTCTAGGACAAACTTTTTGTAAACAGCCGCTTGCAAGGGAACGCCACTGAGATTGTGACGCATGGGGGCATGATAAATTCCACGCAGAACAAAACCGCTTTAGGGCATCGGCTCCGAACTCGGGGGGTACAATCTCAATCTGCACCAATCATATTAAAAGCCGCCTCTACAAGCCCCTTCCTTTTCGATAAAATCACGAAGTAATCTCCTCAAACGCCTCAACACAGACTGCCGCAGTTGATGCGGTAATGTGCAGGGCCTTCCGCTCGTGACTGACGGGCTGGATCGATACCAGACTTTTGTCAAGGACCCGGGACACAAAGCCACAAAGGCCTGAGGGTCTGCGGCGTCGTTCTGCCATCATGCCTAGATTCCATGCCTCACTGCCTCAGCCCGTCAAAATCATGCCTTCCTTTCAAAGGCCCCGCCATTTTGTCCCTGTAGTTTCAGTGGGCAGAAGCGCCATTCTCTATAACCCGTTTCCGTTACATCAACGTCTACGGCAGGGGCGTCCCTTGTCCGTGGGGGATGTCGGTCACCCCAGGGTGAATCAGATTTATAGAGGGAGCCCAGGTTCAGATTAGAGCAGAGGTTTACAGTTCGGGTAATGGCGCATGCTGTTGTGCTAGATCGATCCGTGAGATAATGTCATCCCTATAAAGTGCAAACTGCATTCCCAAGGAAGTCAAGGTACAACACAACGGAAGCAAGGGCCTAACTAATGGGAGATAATTTCTCTGTAACGGTCATCATGTATGCATGGACTAACAACAAAAATGTGTCCATGGACTCACAAAAAAATGTGTGCATGGACTAACAACAAAAATGTGTCCATGGACTAACAACAAAAATGTGTGCATGGACTTGAACAACAAAAATGTGTGCATGGACTAACAACAAAAATGTGTGCATGGACTAACAACAAAAATGTGACCTTACCAGTTCCAAAGAAGTGGCGATTGTTAGAAAATGTGTACGCTGCAAAATAAACTCACAAACTTCCTCAAAGACGTAGTACAAATAACATACTTTTTTGTTTTGTGTGAGTGTGCGTGCGTGCGTGCGTGCGTGTGTGTGTGTGTGTGTGTGTGTGTGTGTGTGTGTGTGTGTGTGTGTGTGTGTGTGTGCCAAGTTCCCAGTTGATCAACAAGTGAGTTCTTTTAATTACACATTCATTTTTAGTAAACAATTAACGACTTGTGTTTTAAGAAATGTCACCCACATCTGCAAAGGGCAGCTTTGAAATTCACTAACATCAGATATTATCACATCAATACCCAGATTGCATTCTCATCAACATCACGTTTATCACAGCAACACCAGACTGCATTCTCACCAACATCAGGTATCATCACAGCAACACCAGATTGCATTCTCATCAACATCAGGTATTATCACACCAACACCCAGATTGCATTCTCACCAACATCACGTTTATCACAGCGACACACATATAGCATTCTCACCAACATCATATATTATCACAGCAACACCAGATTGCATTCTCACCAACATCAACTATTATCACAGCAACATCAGATTGCATTCTCACCAACATCAGGTATTATCACAGCAACACCAAATTGAATTCTCACAACATCACGTTTATCACGGCAACACCGGACTGCATTCTCACCAACATCAGGTATTATCACAAAAACACCAGATTGCATTCTCACCAACATCAGATTTCATCACAGCAAAACCAATTGCATTCTCACCAACATCAGGTTTCATCACAGCGACACCCAGATTGCATTCTCGTCAACATCACGTTTATCACGGCAACACCAGACTGCATTCTCACCAACATCAGGTATTATCACAACAACACCAGATTGCATTCTCACCAACATCAGGTATCATCACAGCAACACCAAATTGCATTCTCACCAACATCAGGTTTCATCACACAAACACCAGACTGCAATCTCACCAACATCAGGCATTATCACAGCAACACACATACTGCATTCTCACCAACACCAGGTATTATCACGGCAATACCAGACTGCAATCTCACCAACATCAGGTATCATCAGAGCAACACCAGATTGCATTCTCACCAACATCAAGTATTATCACAGCAACACCAGACTGCATTCTCACCAACATCACGTTTATCATAGCAACACCCAGATTTCATTCTCACGAACATCAGGTATTATCATAGAAACACCCAGATTGCATTCTCACCAACATTAGACATTATCACAACAACACGCAGATTTTATTCTCATCAACATCAGGTATCATCACAGCAACAGCCAGATTGCATTCTCACCAACATCGGGTATTATCACAGCAACACCCAACCCAAATTGCATTCACAGTTTTTTTCAAGAGACAACAGTTGCATTTGTGCAGCACGTTAACGACATATGACGCGTAAACCTAATTTCGACGACCGAGTAAGCAGGAAAACGTTTATGGTCACGAGGGTAGGGAAAAGAAAACTTACGAACTTTGCTTAAAAAACTGTTTTAGGGTGCGGATTAAAGTCTGCACCGGTAAGGTGCTCGGCCGATAAAAGCAGTTATCGATCGTGGCTGCTGACGTCACTGGTCCCGGTGTTTGTGTAAGAGGGTTACACCCTAGCGTAGGCGTCAGCAGCTCCATCTTCACGGTCTATTGTGCACTGCCGCTTGTCTCTGGCCAACACTCACATTCCTCATCCCCATCCCCACCGCCTCCCTCCCCCTCCCTACTCCCCTCTTTTCCTAGTGCAAAGGCCTGCAGCCATCTTGCCTGAATCAATGGTCATTGTAGTTCTCTCACGTTGAGGACATATGGCGCCTGATGGACCCACCAGAAGGGATGCAATAAAAGTGAAGGTGCTTATTTATACTGCAACTTTCCAACCATTGGTGGGTGTTAAAACTGTATATATGTGTACCTATTAGTTATCGGGCTACTCTTTTTAGGACTTAAACAGCATCTCAACTGCATTGAGAACATGCAAACAGGCTACGGTTGAACGCGCCCAAGTTAGCTTTCACAGTTTTTCAGCTCAGCCCTCATTTATGTTCCGGTTTTACTCCTGGGTAGGGGGAAACACTATCAGATAAGCACCTTCCTCAAGGGTGCAGCTCTAGGATCTGATTACGATAGGACTGATGGCACCGCTTCGCCCGATTTATCAACAGATGGCAGTCCCACAAGCAGTTGCCCCTTCATAAATATTGTTTTCTACTTTCACAGCCGAAATAGAAAACAAGTTGCGCGTTCCATCTTATCCTTACACTGAATGGAGGCGGAAACAAAGCATGTCTTAAAATACCTGCAAATGACTAAAACTGTACAGGGAGCATATGTCGATTAGAAACATAAACTTGTCACATCAGAATACGACTGTTTTTCTGATAATCCATACTTCGCAACCGTAAAGGCCTGTCGCAGCTTTTTCTATAAAAGGAACGCATTATTCTTGAGAAAAAAATGTTGGTCATAGAAAATAAGTCTTCACACAGGGAGAGACTAAACGTCGAGGAAAGTCAATACAAGGCAACAGAGTCAAGGGGAACTACTGTATCATTATATCGACATCAACAGACAATTTTCTAAAATCATCTTTTAATTACCAGACAAGAGTACCATGCCTAGAAATTTCGGTCCACAGGAAAACAGTCAAGAGCTAAGTCAATGAGGACGTAAACAAGTGAAGCTGCCAGTAACCAAGATGGCGAAATGAAAGACAAGGGAACAATCCTCAAGGGTGTGCATCTAAGATGATGATGATGATGATGATGATGATGATGATGATGATGATGATGATGATGATGATGATGATGATGATGATGATGATGAAGTATAGCGCTTGTTCCGTCTCCTCCTGAGTCGCTCGCAGCGCATGCATATTAAGAGTCACTTGGACCATTTCATGAAGAAATGGAATGTACGACGTGCCCACGAATTATTTTGTCAATGCCCAGCAACTTTTTCTAGTCTCAAAGCTCCACCCCAGTATGCAGAGGCTTTTGGTCTCAAAGCTCCACTCCAGTATGCAGAGGCTTTTGGTCTCAAAGCTCCACTCCAGTATGCAGAGGCTTTTGGTCTCAAAGCTCCACTCCAGTATGCAGAAGTTTCTGGTCTCAAAGCTCCACTCCAGTATGCAGAAGTTTCTGGTCTCAAAGCTCCACTCCAGTATGCAGAGGCTTTTGGTCTCAATGCTCCACTCCAGTGTGCAGAGGCTTTTGGTCTCAAAGCTCCACTCCAGTGTGCAGAGGCTTTTGGTCTCAATGCTCCACTCCAGTGTGCAGAGGCTTTTGGTCTCAAAGCTCCACTCCAGTGTGCAGAGGCTTTTGGTCTCAAAGCTCCACTCCAGTATGCAGAGGCTTTTGGTCTCAAAGCTCCACTCCAGTATGCAGAAGTTTTTGGTCTCAAAGCTCCACTCCAGTATGCAGAGGCTTTTGGTCTCAAAGCTCCACTCCAGTATGCAGAGGCTTTTGGTCTCAAAGCTCCACTCCAGTATGCAGAGGCTTTTGGTCTCAAGCTCCACTCCAGTATGCAGAGGCTTTTTGGTCTCAATGCTCCACTCCAGTGTGCAGAGGCTTTTGGTCTCAAAGCTCCACTCCAGTGTGCAGAGGCTTTTGGTCTCAAAGCTCCACTCCAGTATGCAGAAGTTTCTGGTCTCAAAGCTCCACTCCAGTATGCAGAAGTTTCTGGTCTCAAAGCTCCACTCCAGTGTGCAGAGGCTTTTGGTCTCAATGCTCCACTCCAGTGTGCAGAGGCTTTTGGTCTCAAAGCTCCACTCCAGTGTGCAGAGGCTTTTGGTCTCAATGCTCCACTCCAGTATGCAGAGGCGTTTGGTCTCAAAGCTCCACTCCAGTGTGCAGAGGCTTTTGGTCTCAAAGCTCCACTCCAGTATGCAGAAGTTTTTGGTCTCAAAGCTCCACTCCAGTATGCAGAAGTTTTTGGTCTCAAAGCTCCACTCCAGTATGCAGAGGCTTTTGGTCTCAATGCTCCACTCCAGTATGCAGAGGCTTTTGGTCTCAAAGCTCCACTCCAGTATGCAGAGGCTTTTGGTCTCAAAGCTCCACTCCAGTATGCAGAGGCTTTTGGTCTCAATGCTCCACTCCAGTATGCAGAGGCTTTTGGTCTCAAAGCTCCACTCCAGTATGCAGAGGCTTTTGGTCTCAAAGCTCCACTCCAGTATGCAGAGGCTTTTGGTCTCAAAGCTCCACTCCAGTATGCAGAAGTTTCTGGTCTCAAAGCTCCACTCCAGTGTGCAGAGGCTTTTGGTCTCAATGCTCCACTCCAGTATGCAGAGGCTTTTGGTCTCAATGCTCCACTCCAGTATGCAGAGGCTTTTGGTCTCAAAGCTCCACTCCAGTATGCAGAAGTTTCTGGTCTCAAAGCTCCACTCCAGTATGCAGTAGCACAGTCAGAAACTTTGATGTGCCATAACTACGTGTATCCTGCTGACTGCTCCACCCGATAGTTTACAGCTGAAGTATTTCCTATAGCTGTGTGCATACAGTCTGGGATTTAGAAGACACGATGCTGGTAAGACTTGTTCGCCTCTTCATCTACTGCAATGAGCGCGCGAGATACTTCCCACCCACATTCCCACCTCTTCGACAAGAGCCGGTTTTGTCACATGCTAAGTTTTATTCATTTCCTCAATATGGGTAGTATTCCTATTCGAATGAGAAAGGTGGCCGATCCTCCTTGTCTTCAGTTCTTTGTTGCTTCTAATTATATAATGACCTCATTCTCTCCATCGAACGTGACGATATCGCTTTACTGCTCCCGCATGGTCGTCTACTACTTGTTCTACGTCAAACTCTGGCCAACGTTGTCACAAAGCTCCCATAGGCAATTTTGGGATCCACCGGGAGAGCTGTTTGTGAGGGAAGACTGTCATCTAAAGTACAAAGCGGATATTAGAGAAGAACAAAAGGAAAGCTTTTTTTAATGCATGAACACTTCAGCACGTTCATACAAGAATTGGAAAGGTGGAGTTAACTGACCGAGAGAAAGTACAAAACGCCCAAAACGAAATCTTAAAGTGCACTTTTTTTACACAGCAGCAAGCTTTCAAAACATTTGCACGGGTTCGGTTTATGAGGTTTGAAGCGGAGACCACAGAAGTCTTAACTCTCTAGATTTGTTTCATGTGCAACGATAAACAAAAATCGCTTTGCATTATTCACCTTCAAATGATTGGAATATAAAATAATTGTTACGCATGTTGGTGAAACAGAGAGGCAGAAACACACACACACACACACACACACACACACACACACAGAGAGAGAGAGAGAGAGAGAGAGAGATAGAGAGAGAGAGAGAGAGGCAGAGAGAGAGAGAGAGAGAGAGAGAGAGAGAGAGAGAGAGAGAGAGAGAGAGAGAGAGAGGCAGACAGAGAGAGAGAGGAGAGAGAGAGAGAGAGAGAGGCAGACAGAGAGAGAGAGAGAGAGGAGAGAGAGAGAGAGAGAGAGAGAGAGAGAGAGAGAGAGAGACGGAGAGAGAGCAAAGGTAAACAACAGAGTGCTGTGCCATCTTCCCTGTGAGGTCTATTTAAGTAAATAAACCGTATTCAACAAAATATAAATGCTGGTTTATGTTTAAATTAATGTATTGTATAGGCGACATTTCTTAAAACATACACATACACACACAAATGCGCACGGCCTCAGTCTGCCCCCCTCCTCCCCCCCCCCCCCCCCCCCCTAAAAAAGGCAGATCTACGTACCGACATCCTAATAACACCCTCCCTCTTTTGCCATGTTCCCTTAACGGCAACATTTCTTCTGTTTTTGTTTGTTTGTTTGTTAGTTTTGTTGTTTTTGTTGTTTGTTTGTTTGTTTGTTTTGTTTGTTTTTTGTTTGCTTTTTAAGGAGAGAATATAAAATATTTCTTACAAAATATCTCCACAGCAACCTGAGAATGGAAGAGCGTTAAGCAGATAGCACACGCACACACGCATGCACGCACGCACGCGCACACACAAACACACACACACACACATAAACACACCTACCTACCTAACCTAACCTAACCTAACCTAACCTAACCTAACCTAACCTAACCTAACTTAACTTAACCTACCTACCTACCTACCTAGATACATTCATATACATACACACGCGCACACACACATACGAACGCATGTGCACACATACACACACACGCACGAACGCACGCACACAATCAAGCACACAGACACACATATGTGACCCAGCACCACAAAATGAGTAATGTCGCTTTTTGGGGCATATTTTGAGGTTTTGGTATCAAATTAAAGCCCAGCAACAGAGCTTTCTA
>JAWQFJ010004189.1:162500-164583 GCA_034096865.1 Theodoxus fluviatilis
ATTGAAGTTCCCTTAGAAACGGACTGCAAAAACGAAGAGAAGAACTTGAAAAGCTCCGGCAACCACAGCTAACAAACACCTCTAAAGCAAGAGACTTAAAGAAATAGGATGAGAGGGAGCTCAACAGGGTAGCTAAAAGCGGGGTGGCGTGGTGGGGTTGAGGGCGGTGGGTGGGTGATCTGAGGCATGCTAAGGGGTTTGAGAAGGCACGATATAAAGGAAATATGGGTGGGGGTGAAAGGCTGTTGGGAGTGGAATTCTAGGCAGGGGGGCTGGGGTTTGTGCGCTGGGAGAATCTCCAGCCAGAGATACGACCTCTGTGGCGCTCTTGCTCCATCCATTTGCCACAGGACGCTTCCCTTAACAACGCCGTGCTATGGATGGGGCTATAAAAGCGACAAGAACGAGCGTCCCTAAAACATGACAGTCTGCACTGTCGCATAGGGGAGATCCCGTACCAGGGTTCATTTTTCTTGCGTTCCTACCCTCATTCGTGGCAAATAGCCACCAACTTTTTTTCCCCAGAAAGGAAAGTGTATCCTGCCACGCAGATCATCGTCTATAAAGCAGTCTCCAGACCGGACGCGAAGTGGAAGTATTCACTTCAAAATAGGATTTTATTCCGTTAGAGCAGCTGTGTTGAGATTACCCCCTTCCCCCTTTTGCTTAAGTTGTGTACTTTATTATGGCTCTGCCAGCCGCAGTTTCGTCGAACATTCTATGCCCGTGTAAAGTGTTTTCCATTGGTTGAAGAAAGAGCGCTACTGGAGACTTGACGAGGGGAGGGGCCTTGTCTTTTACGAGGGTCCTACAATTGGCTGGAAAATGACCGAGTTCATTCGCGTCCGTGCAAAAAGTATAAATATGCCTTCAAAACCAGCGTGTCTGTCTGTCTGTGTGTGTGTCTGTCTGTCTGTCTGGCGAAAAACAACATCAAAACCTAACGCCGCCTCAAGGTGGCGTCACTCTTCGCGCCGGAAGTTACGTCATACTTTCTCTCTACACTCCACGTTGAGAGGAGAGACGCCCGGGTCCATCGCCTGATGAAGACGCACTTGCGACGCCCGAAGCCGTCCTTACAGAACGAAAATCGTCGACTGAGAGAAAAAGGCAGAAGCCTCTTTGAAAGAATACAAATTGGTGTGCTATGGTTGTGCTTGTGATTGAATACAATTGTTTCCCCTTCCCCCTCCCCGCCCCCCTTTTCTTCCCTCCGGTGCATCAAGAACCGCTGTGACGAAGATTCCCGAGGGCGAGGGGCCCTCGTGACGTCTGAGCGGCTGAACCACGATTGACACGCAGCTCGTTCAAAAGCAGCAGTCGAGACAAGAGTGAAGGGCTGTCAGATAAATTACTTTTAATCGGCTGGCGGGCCATTCGTTCTTGATTATGATTATGAGTATTGTTGTTTCTGCTTGATTGATCCCTCGCGGTAACATTGATTGATTGCTCCATCACCCTGGTATGGTAATTAAAACCTTTTGACAATTTGACATGACCACCATCTTTCTGTCCTGTTGGTTCGTTGATAGAATGACTGAGAGAGAATGTCACAAGTGGATCATAGTGAATTCCCCTAGACCTTTGACCTTTCAGTATAACGAGCTGGTCCGGCTTGCGACAGCAGCTGAAAGCAAACATACATCGAAGCGACATGACAAAGCGTACCGAGTCATACGCATACAGTGTACTTCAAGTTAAATCAAGAGCTCACCCGTCTTTCTCGTCTCGGGTTAGGGCTATAGCCGTATTGCTTCTTTTTTTGGAGGGGGTTGGAGTTGCGGGGTTGCGTGGGTTTGCACATGTATTAGCTCATCACGATGCCAACAAAGACACACAAAATATCCTGCCAAGGAGCCTAGCTATCCATATGCCTATTTGTTTCATGTTTGTTTGATGACGGGGCTACTATCACAGGCGAGTTACAACGTCATGATCGCGATGTTCACGAGCATGCAAGTCAGCAGTTCAAATTAAGTGCTACATATATTTTTTGAACTCTTGTCGATGACTCACGGATGGCGAAAGTTAATTCATGACACTCAAACTACCCTAATTAAAATCTCTTTCTAAAAATTTCAAC
>JAWQFJ010004199.1:0-10098 GCA_034096865.1 Theodoxus fluviatilis
TACATACATACATACATATACATACATACATACATACATACATACATACATACATACATACATACATACATACATACATACATACATACATAAATACATACATACATACATACATACATACATACATACATACATACATACATACATACATACATATACATACATACATACATACATACATACATACATACATACAATATTAAATCACTTTATTGCAGAAAATGAACAAAATAATTGACATGTCTGCAAAAACACTAAGCCATGCAGTGAGTGTCTGCGCCACTCCTAAATCCAGCATACATTTGAAATGCATGCTCGTGTAATTGGTTGGAAAGAAAACAGGGTATGCCCATAAACTACATTTACTTCTGCATGCCTCTCGCCAGCAAAAAGCCCCTGCCATGCCACGACTGAGAACCATCACAACAGACAAGCTGAGATATTGCTAGGCCTGAGCCCGTGGCATATAGAAAACAGCATCATAAGACCCTTTACAAACTGATTATGTACAGTGCTAGAGACACAATTACCCAAGAAACTAACAAATGGAGTGTAGAAACAGAATCCACTGAGGGAGATAACACAAAGCAAGTTGTGGAAATTAAGTGGTGACACTTATTTATCCACAAACGTGTCAAAGGGTGGCATATCAACGATAAAGGCAACGAATGAGGTTGGTCTATCACACATAGATGCGACACGAAGAATCCTACCATGTACCAACTCCAGACCTTCATTGCGACTGTGCTACTAGGAGACCACACAAAAACTCAATCCAGTAACTGTCTTACATACATTACGTATAGCATGTTGTACAACACAACAAAATAGCTACAGACATACTATACTACAGCCGACATTACATACAGAAATACATACATACACATACATACATACATACATAAAATATCAAATTGATTTATTCTCCGGAAAAAATGACACACTTCGGTGCACTGAGAATATCACATCAAATAGACAAGAAAATGAAACATCCAAGAGGACCGCAGAAACCATCAGCTTTCGAAAAATCCACCCCCCCCCCCTTCACCACCCCCCCCCCCCCCCCCCCCCCCCCATACCCCCCACCCCCCCCCCTCCTACCCCCCCTCCACCCCCTCCCCACCGCCGCCCACCCGCCCTACCCAGAACAAGAAGGACGCGGTCATAGCACCATAAACTCGCCCGCACGCTTATCGAGCGCTTCTCTATGCGTTAATCGGTCCCAGATACGACAGGCTATCGACAGTTAAGAGCTTCACAAAGTTAGCCTGGCGACATGTCTCGATGTCTAACACAGGGCAGTTTGGTTGCAATCTGCCTGTTGTCCCGGGAGGTATCAGTAAGCCCTACAGCCGACAGGCACATCCCTCCCACACAGGCAAGCGATTGTCAGTATTGCGAGTCCTGAATTAAGGCTTTGTGAGAAAAATCTCATGGTAGTACTTTGCTGCATCTCTGTTTCCAGGCGATGCGGGATCCAATCATCGCGCTGACAGAGGCATATTTGGCGATGCTTCGTGCCTTGCATCTGGGTATGCCACTGAGGTGCAGACCGCTGACAAATCGGGCGTGAACGCTTCCCAGCGACCCTACCACCAGCACATAAATCCTGCAGTGGAAGCCTAGTTTCTGTATCTCCAAGCACAGCGGCATGTACTTGTCAAACTTGGCTTGATAACAGTCATCAAGAAAGGCGTCAAATGGGATCGACACCTCGATGATTGTGCAGATCTTTTCCGCAGTGCTGATCACACATATGTCTGGCTTTGTGTGATTAACATCACTGAATGGGAGGCGGTCACCCGTGAAAGGGGAGTTAGTCACAATTTGATTGGTCATCACGACAGCGCGCGGGTTGGCTTCGCGCACAGCCCGATTCACGATCTCCACCACCCTGTCATGTCTTTTCTGGATCGTGCCTTTGTTTTCTTTGCATCCATTCAGGAGATGGCTTACTGTCTCGGATGCAAATCCACATCTTGTGCACACTTTGGAGTGGACCGCAGGGTAGTATGTGTGCATCAGGCTGTTGCACTCGAGGAGCTGTAGTCTGGCCTTCACAACAAACTGCGTCAATTTGTCGTTCAGATGTAGGTTTGTGAGATGAGATGACGAAAGGGCGTGGTCAATTCCTGTCGCGCGTGCGATTCTGCCTTGTGACTCTTTCGCTCTCCAATCTTCAATCATCTGACCGATCAGCTTGCTCTTGAGGAAGGTGTAGGTACTTGTCGCGTCGGTGAGGCAGACCTCTATATCCTCATCAGCCTCCGCACACAGCACGTAATCGCCGCTATCCCGTGTTTGCAGGCGAACTTTCAGTCTGCTGCAGAGCTCACTGAAATGTATCCATTGGGATTGTCGCCAGTTCACTTTCGATAACTTGATAAGCTTATACGTGGTGTCTGTTTTGTACCCCGCGAAGTTGCTGTTGTCTGGATTGTCCTCGCGCGTGCATTTCCGCTTGCTCAGGTGCAGTTGCAGTGAGTCTCGTGCAGCAGTATTTCGTCTGTTCGTCGCTGTTGTTGAGCGTGTCGAGGAAGAATGACAGCTTCTTCGCGTGGTACATGATGCGAGGATTCAAAATCCCGAGACCTCCTTTACTGCGTGGAGAGAACATGAAGTATCGGGTTGATGAATTGTTGAGATCTAGCCATGATCTGACTTTGCTCACTATCGCGTCTTCCAGCCTGTCGAGTACTTTCTCTGTAAACATCATGTTTGGGAAATAGAAGTGAAGTCGCGAAACTGCCATGATGTTGACTGCTTGCAGCTTAGCAGCGACGGGAAGTGGCGAAAAATCGATCTTGTCAAGTGTTTCTTCAAACTCGCAGATTATTCGCTCTATCTGGGTCTTGTCAGAAGTGGCGCTGAGATCTATGTCATAGCCCAGGTATCGGTAGGGCTCCGTTCTACTCAACTTCGGAATTGTTGAGTTCTGGATGGTGAGAGTAGTAGAGGATGTGGCATCGTTCTTGCTCCAGTTGTTACCGCTCCTTTGACCATGTAGTAGGGCGCATTTTCTGTGCTTCACTTGCATTCCTGAGTGCTCCATAAACTTTTCGGTCTTTCTGGCGGCTTCTTTAATCTCACTCTCATGTCTTGTCATGAGAACGACATCGTCCACATACCCCTGGATCGGGTTCGGGGTGTGTGGCATACATACATACATACATACATACATACATACATACATACATACATACATACATACATACATACATACATACATACATACATACATACATACATACATACATACATACATACATACATACATACATACATACATACATACATACCTACCTACATACATACATACATACATACATACATACATACATACATACATACATACATACATACATACATACATACATACATACATACATACATACATACATACATACATACATACATACATACATACATACATACATACATACATACATACATACATACATACATACATACATACATACATACATACATACATACATACATACATACATACATACATACATACATACATACATACATACATACATACATACATACATACATACATACATACATACATACATACATGCATGCATGCATGCATGCATGCATGCATGCATGCATGCATACATACATACATACATACATACATACACACATACATACATACATATCGAAACACTTTATTGCCAAAATTGATACAGAGATCAATGTGCAATTTGAAACACAAGCTCACTGGGACCCACCAGCCAAGACATGACCCCTTCTTGCCCATACTCTTCTGGAGCCAATCATTACTGACATGCTCAGGTACTTGGCAATACGTTTACTTCTTCTCCTGTCCAGCCCTGTCATGTTAAGTCCCGACACTACTCGTCTATGTACCATACCGAGGGAACCGATGATCAGCACAACGATTTTTGTCTCAAAACCTGCCTCGGTTAAAAGTGCACAGAGGGGTCTATACTTATCAAATTTGTGATGGTAGCATTGGTCGAGAAACGCATCAAATGGGTTGGAAATTTCTACAATTCTGGCTACAGACTGGGTACGGTCTAAAAAACACAAGTCTGGCTTGGAACTGTCTATCATATGTCCATTTACTGTGATGGTCTGATTCTGAAACAGTTCACAGTGTTCAGTGATGACATTGTTTACTAGTTCTTGTCGGACGATCTCAACACACCTGTCATGCCACTCGGAGTACAGTCCCTTGAGACGTCTGCATCCGTACATACATACATACATACATACATACATACATACATACATACATACATACATACATACATACATACATACATACATACATACATACATACATACATACATACATACATACATACATACATACATACATACATACATACATACATACTTACATACATACATACATACATACATACATACATACATACATACATACATACATACATACATACATACATACATACATACATACATACATACATACATACATACATACATACATACATACATACATACATACATACATACATACATACATACATACATACATACATACATACATACATACATACATACATACATACATACATACATACATACATACATACATACATACATACATACATACATACATACATACATACATACATACATACATACATACATACATACATACATACATACATACATACATACATACATACATACATACATACATACATACATACTTACATACTTACATACATACATACATACATACATACATACATACATACATACATACATACATACATACATACATACATACATACATACATACATACATACATACATACATACATACATACATACATACATACATACATACATACATACATACATACATACATACATACATACATACATACATACATACATACATACATACATACATACATACATACATACATACATACATACATACATACATACATACATACATGTATACATACATACATACATACATACATACACACGCATACACACGCATACACACGCGTACACACACTTTCCCACACATATCCACACATACACAAACACATTTACACATATACACATATACGCACATTACACGCGCACGGGCGCTCACGTACACACATACACGCACATATACACACATACGCACATACACACACATAAACACATACACACATACACACATACATACACATAAACACATACACACATACACACATACACACATAGACACATACATACACACACACATACACACACACGCATACTCACACACATTCACACAAACATGCACATACGCATACACACATACACACGCGCACACACGCGCACATACACACACATACATGAACACACATACACGCACACACATATACATACACAAGCATACACGCATAGTCACACACATTCACACAAACATGCACATACATATACACACACGCGCGCGCACACACATACGCACACATATACACGCATACACACATTAATACACACACATACACACATATACACACACATACACACATACACACACATACACACAGATACACACGCGCGCGCGCACGCGCGAGCACACACACATGCACACACACATACATACACACACATACACACACGTACATACACGCACATACACACACACATACACACATGTACAAACACACACACACACACACATACACATACATACACACACACATACACACACGTACAAACACACATACACACACGTACACACACACATACAGACACACACACACATACATACACACACATACATACACACGCGCGCGCGTATGCGCGCTTGCTTACAAGCACACGACTAGGCGTGCCGTGGACAAGAGGTGGCAACGAAAGAGAGAATACCAAGGTCAAAAAGTTGTTGGCAGATCGTGCGAGGACAGAAATAAACACGGAAAGAAGCCGCTTCGAAGACATGTAAGACAAAGTCTGGAATAGATGAGGAAGAAACTATGAACGGGTTCCTCACGTTCCAAATATTAACTCACAGTCCGAGAAAATCGACGTTGACAGTGCTCATCTCACGAAAAAAAAGTATCGTGTCTCGTGCTTTACCATTGGCAACTAACGCAGGTAACCTGTGCAACTGACTTTCGGAGGAAAGGCATGGCCTCTAAGCTGTACGAAAACAGCCGGGGAAACGAAAGCGAATTGCCCACGCTAGTAAAATCAGGCCCCTGGATCAGTCTTGACGTTGATGGACAAGCCACGGGAATTCTGTGCAGACCCATTGGCGTGAAAAGAAAGATTTCTGAACGGAAAGAAGGCTGGCCCGTCAGCCCAGGCTCATTAACAGCTCATGACAAGTCCGTGTGGCGTTGCCATGGGCACCCACAGTCACGCCAGATGCCACAACTCGATTGGCTGACCGAGAATACACAACACATAGGCCTACTGTTTCTTGTGACAATTTTCAACCTACTTCTGCAAATATTATTTATGCCACTGCTGCTGCTGCTGCTACTACTACTACCATGACTACTGCGACTACTGCGACTACTACTACTACTACTACTACTACTACTACTACTACTACTAGTAGTAGTACTACTAGGCCTACTACTACTACTACTACTACAACTACTACTACTACTACTACTACTACTACTACTACTACTACTACTACTACTCTACTACTTCTACTACTACTAAAATGACTACCTACTACTACTACTACCATCACTTCCGCCACCACCACCGCCACCACCGCCACCACCGCCGCCGCGGCCGCCGCCGTTGCCGCCGCTACTACCAACTACTACTAACTACTACTACCGCTGCTGCTGCTGGTACTGCTGTTGCTTCTGCTACCACTACTACACCCACCACCACCATCACCACTAACACTACCACCACCACCACCACTAGTGCTACTGCTACTACTTCTACTGCTGCTGCTGCTGCTGCTACTAATGCTACTAATGCTATCACTACTACTACATCATTCTCCGAACTTTCCTGGAGCACTCGACCCGGCCATAGAATGCGGCGTTGAAGCTCGTGAATTTAGAAATCCGCCCTTAACGGATCTTCCTCCACCCAGGGGTAAAGTAGGGCTCCCGTGAAAACTAGGATGGAATATTAGTAAAGCTGAATGTGACGCGTTGTTTGCAGTCACACTACACGAGGCTTGTTCAGGAGTACAACTCGCTGCATGAGCGTTTCATGTTGGCAATTGAGCGCTCTTTGCTTCTCTTGAACGCCTACAAATTTAGTGAAGCGCTTCACTTTTTAAAGGGAGGTAAATCTTCTGCGCCGCATGTTGTGCTGCTAGACGATTAAGAAAGTGTTTTCTTTGCCACAGACATCGTTTATGCACGTTTACATGTATTCTGAATGAATAAAGTCTACTACTGTGTCATCCGTACTTGCCATTACTCACGCATACAGGGCGCTTGGGGCAAATAAAGCCCGTTCCAGTCCCAAAATGATGTTTCTGAGGGTTATTTTACGCATCGACGGCCAGTGCGGGATCGAAGACGCCATTTTGAAAATGATGCAAAATCGTCTGAATCATCTCGGATTGGTGATTCACAGCGCTACTCAGCGCTGAGTGAATCACGCCTCAAAATTGCTGTTCAGGAGTGAATCACATGCAGCGCTGAGCAGCGCTTTGCAGCGCTGCGCCTCCTGAACAAGCCTATGGTCTCCAGTGAGACGAGATACAGTGTAGGCGTGATGATGGAGTGGCTTGGTGAGGGGAAGTAACATAGTGCGCTTTACGCTCATACACATCGGTAGCCTACAAAGTCCCAATATAAAAATATGTACTTGAATTTAACCTTCCTTCACCTCGCCATGCTTCCCACCCTCTCTCCATCAACGCCTACTCATCTCCATCTCTACCACCCAGCATCCCACCCCATCACCCAGCATCCCACCCCATCACCCAGCATCCCACCCTCATCATCCAGCATCCCACCCTCATCACCCAGCATCCCACCCCCATCACCCAGCATCCCACCCTATCACCCAGCATCCCACCCTCATCACCCAGCATCTCACCCCCATCACCCAGCATCCCACCCCCATCACCCAGCATCCCACCCCATCACCCAGCATCCCACCCCATCACCCAGCATCCCACCCTCATCATCCAGCATCCCACCCTCATCACCCAGCATCCCACCCCCATCACCCAGCATCCCACCCTATCACCCAGCATCCCACCCTCATCACCCAGCATCTCACCCCCATCACCCTGCATCCTCTCCCCATTACCCAGTATCCCCGCACCATCTCCCAGCATCCCACCTCATCACCCAGCATCCCACCCTCATCACCCAGCATCCCACCCTCATCATCCAGCATCCCACCCTCATCACCCAGCATCCCACCCTCATCACCCAGCATCTCACCCCCATCACCCAGCATCCTCTCCCCATTACCCAGTATCCCTGCACCATCTCCCAGCATCCCACCTCATTACCCAGCATCCCACCCCAATCACCCAGCATCCCATCTCCATCACCCAGTATCCCTGCACCATCACCCAGCATCCCACCTCCATCACCCAGCATCCCATCTCATCACCCAGCATCCCACCTCATCACTCAGCATCCCACCCCATCATTCAGCATCCCACTCCCCCATCACCCAGCATCCCACATCCCCATCACCCAACGTCTCAATCCCATTACCCATCACCCTACTCCATCACCCAGCGTCCCACACTATCACGCATCCCACACCCCCATCACCCAGCATCCCACATCCCCATCACCCAGCATCCCACACACCCATCACCCAGCATCCCACACCCCCATCACCCAGTATCCCACCCTCATCACCCAGGGTCCCACCCCATCACACAGCATCACACTCCCATCACCCAGCGTCCCACTCCCATCACCCAGCGTCCCAATCCCATTACCCATCACCCAACCCCATCACCCAGCATCCCACACTATCACACATCACCCCACCTCCATCACCCAGCATCCCACACCCCCATCACCCAGTATCCCACCCTCATCACCCAGGGTCCCACCCCATCACACAGCATCACACTCCCATCACCCAGCGTCCCACTTCCATCACCCAGCGTCCCAATCCCATTACCCATCACCCAACCCCATCACCCAGCATCCCACACTATCACACATCACCCCTCCCCCATCACCCAGCATCCCACCCCCATCACCCATCACCCCACCTCAGTCACCCAGCATCCCACCCCATCAGTCAGCATCCCTCCCCCCCCCCCCCCCCCCCCCCCATCACTCCGCATCACACATTCATCACCCAGCATCAAACCCTCATCGCCCAGCATCCCACCCCAACGTCTCTCCACATACTGCCTCCCTCTAGACCATTCGACCCCTCAGAAGACTTATCACCTACTGACTCATCAAAGTATATACTTGCTTCCACATTTCCATATACGTGTACAAACAGCTACTTAATTACCCCTCAGTTACATACACACAGAACCTCCAGCACCCCACATCCACATCCACACCCCTCGATTGTTTTATTTTCTTTTTAAGCATTACTGTTCATAACAAAACAGAGAGATCGAGAGCCGAAGTCTATTGAAGGTTCATATCATAAATATTCATGCAGTCTTCTCTTTGTCAACAAGCAGCGTGCAAATTAGTTGCTTGTGCAGTCAACGGGTATTCCAGTTAGAGAATTAGATATCGCAATATTAATCTCACAAACAGACAGGACATGCACTGAAAACTATAATATTCGTAAATTAATTATAGGGTTTAATGTAAGATTTTGCAGCAGATTCAGTATGCAGATTTATTGCGGGGGCAAGGCTCGATTACTAGATCTTCTCGGTCCGTGTCCCTTCGAATGTGTGTAATAAATATTAGCTGCACTTCCGACGGACGACCTCCTGCGGTTGTTTAGACCCAGCTGCAAGCCCTGAAAGTCTTTAACTAAGGAAAGGTTTCACTTTCAGACTTATGATGGGAATACCGAGCTGAACTGGTAATTACACTCTATGAATTAAGCAACCTAATGAAGTAGGCTGCCTTAATAGACAAAGGACTTCAAAAAGGAGAAGGAGAAACTCTAGCACAGAGTTCAACCTTTCGCGTTGCCAAAGTACCCAAGAATGCG
>JAWQFJ010004201.1:0-25000 GCA_034096865.1 Theodoxus fluviatilis
GAAGTCTCCAACCATGTTGCATCTGTTGGGCCGGCGATATGTCTCCAACCACTGGACTTCCACCATAGGCGAAGGATTAGTCTGTGTCCTGAGCCCCATTTCTTGATTCACCCTGGGGAAAGTTCTCCAGCCCCGGTTTTTCTTACCTGGCCCCTGAAGTCTCCAACCATGTTCACAATGAGACACGAGAAGTCTCAGCCATGGTTCACCGGACGAAGATTTTTGCAGATTCGCATACGACTCCTCGCCACAAGTGTGGTTGAATACGATTCGCTTAACCTCTGCTCATATATGTATGCTACTTATCTTCTGTAATTTTAGCGATGATGGATGGATGGATGGATGGATGGATGGAGGATGCATGGATGGATGGATAGATGGAGGATGGATGGATGGATGATGGATGGATGATGGATGGATGGATGATGGATGGATGGATGGATGGATGGATACATGGATGGCTGGCTGATGGATGGAATGGACGGAGTGGATGGATGGATGGATCATGCATAGGAAGGCATTGGATTCGATAGACGGGATGGATTGATCGATCGGCATCGGATGGATTCGGATGGATGGATCGATGGAGGCGATTCTGCGATCGGATGGATGTGGAGATGGATGCATGGATGCATAGGTGGATGGATGGATGGATGGGATGGATGGATGGATCGGATGGATGATCGATGCATGAATACTGGAATGGTAATGGAATGGAATAGGATGGAAACCTGTGAGGGAAGGATGAAGGGAGGGCTGAGAGTGGACGGTTCGCGTGAATGGATGGATGGAGGGAGGGATGGATGGAGGAGAGGATGGGATGGATGCATGACGGAACTGGATGGATGGAGGGATGGCTGGATGGATAGGATGCAGGATAATGGGATGGATGGACTAGGATGGATGGGATAGATGAACAGATGAATGGAGGAAGTGACGAATGGATGGATAGATAGATGGATGAGGAATGGATGATGAATGCATGGATGGATAGATAAATAAATGGAAGGGTGGATGGATAGAAGGATGGATGGATGGATGGATATGTGGATATGTGTGTGCTAATCAAGCAGCGGCTTAAGAACATGTCATTGTTCCCCTTCCCAGGCCATACACCCTTCACTACCCACACTGGAGAACGCAGTGACCCGCTCTTACCCCCCACCCACACTGGGAGATGCGGTGACCCGCCCTTGCCCTCAACCCCCACTGGGAGACGCGGTGACCCGCCCTTACCCTCAACTCACACTGGGAGACGCGGTGACCCGCCCTTGCCCTCAACCCACACTGGGAGACGTGGTGACCCACCCTTGCCCTCAACCCACACTGGGAGACCCGGTGACCCGCCCTTACCCTCAACCCACACTGGGGACGCGCCGGGACCCCACCCTGCCCTCAACCACACTGGGAGATGCGGTGACCGCCTTGCCATCAACCACAATGGGAGATGCAGGTGACCCGCTCTGGCCCTCAACCCACACTGGGAGATGCGGTGACCCGCTCTTGCCCTCAACTCACACTGGGAGATGCGGTGACCCGCCCTTGCCCTCAACCCACACTGGGAGATGCGGTGACCCGCTCTTGCCCTCAACCCACACTGGGAGACGTGGTGACCCACCCTTACCCTCAACTCACACTAGCAGACGCGGTGACCCGCTCGGACCCTCAAACCACACTGGGAGATGCGGTGATCCGCTCTTGCCCTCAACTCACACTGAGAGACGTGGTGACCCGCCCTTACCCTCAACTCACACTAGCAGACTTCGGGGACCGCTCTGCCCTCAAACCACACTGGGAGAGCGGTGACCCCGCGTTGCCCTCAACCCACATGGAAGACCGCGGTGGACACGCCACTTGCCTAACCCAAACTGGGAGATGCGGGTGCCACACGCTCTTGCCTCAACACCCCAACACGGGGAAGTTTGGCGGTGAACCGCCTTGCCTCAAACCACACTGGGAGATGCGGTGATCCGCTCTTGCCCTCAACTCACACTGGCCCTCAACTCACACTAGCAGACGCGGTGACCCGCTCTTGCCCTCAACCACACTGAGAGACGTGGTGACCCGCGCCTACCCTTCAACTACACTAAGCAGAGCGGTGACCCGCCCTTGCCCTCAACCAAACCCTGGAAGACGCGGGACCCCCGCCCTTAGCCCCTCAACCCACACCTGGAAGACGCGGTGACCCCGCCCCTTGCCCTAAACCCACACTGGGTGAGCGGTTGACCCGCTCTGTGCCGCTCACCCACACGGGGAGATGGCAGGTGACCCGCCCTTGCCTCAACCCCACACTGGGAGGACGCGGTGACCCGCCCTTACCCTCAACCCACACTGGGGGACGCGGGGACCCACCCTTGCCCTCAACTCACACTGGGAGATGCGGTGACCCGCCCTTGCCCTCAACCCACACTGGGAGATGCGGTGACCCGCTCTTGCCCTCAACCCACACTGGGAGATGCGGTGACCCGCTCTTGCCCTCAACTCACACTGGGAGATGCGGTGACCCGCCCTTGCCCTCAACCCACACTGGGAGATGCGGTGACCCGCTCTTGCCCTCAACCCACACTGGGAGACGTGGTGACCCACCCTTACCTTCAACTCACACTAGCAGACGCGGTGACCCGCTCGGACCCTCAAACCACACTGGGAGATGCGGTGACCCGCTCTTGCCCTCAACTCACACTGAGAGACGTGGTGACCCGCCCTTACCCTCAACTCACACTAGCAGACGCGGTGACCCGCTCTTGCCCTCAACCCACACTGGGAGATGCGGTGACCCGCCCTTGCCCTCAACCCACACTGGAAGACGCGGTGACCCGCCCTTGCCCTCAACCCACACTGGGAGATGCGGTGACCCGCTCTTGCCCTCAACCCACACGGGGAGATGCGGGTGACCCGCCCTTGCCTCAACCCTACACTGGTGAGATGCGGTGACCCGCTCTGCCTCAAACCCACAATGGGAGTCGCGGTGGACCAGCCGTGCCCTCAACCCACACTGGGAGACCGTGGTGACCCGCCCTTACTCCTCATCTGCCACACAGGGGGGAGGACGCGGTGTGATCCGCTCTTGCCCTCCTCAACCCACACTGAGAGACGTGGTGGAGCCGCCCTTTCACCCTCAACTCACACTAGCAGACGCGGTGGACCCACTCTTGCTCCTCAACCACACACTGGGATGATGCCGGTGACCCGCCCTGGCCCTCAACCCAACACTGGAAGACGCGGTGACCCGCACCTTGCCATCAACCCACAACTGGGAAGATGCGGTGACCCGCTCTGTGCCCTCAAACCCCACACGGGGAGATGCGGTGACCCGCCCTTGCCCCTCAACCCAACACTGGGGAGATGCGGTGACCCGCTCTTTGACCTCAACACACACTGGCGCGACGCCGGTGCACCCGCCCGACGTTTTGCCCTCAACCCACACTGGGGAGACGGTGGTGACCCGCCCTTACCCTCAACGCCACACTAGCAGACCGTCGGTGACCCGCTCTATGCCCTCAACTCACACTGGGAGACGTGGATGACCCGCCCTTGCACCTCAACTCACCATTGGGAGACGTGCGTGACCCGCCCTTGCCCTCAAACATCACAACTGGGAGAGTTTGACGGTGACCCGCCCTTACCCTCAAACTCACACTAGCAGACGCGGGGACCCGCCCTTGGCCCTCAACTCCTACACTGGGAGACGCGCGTGACCCGCCCTTCGCCCTCAACCCACAACTGGGAGGGACGGGTGGACCCAGCCCTTACCTGTCCGTTCACTCAACTCACACTAGCTAGAACCCGCGGGTGACCCGCCTCTTGCCCTCAAACTCACCACTAGGCAGATCGCGGTGAACCCGCTCGTGCCCTCAAAGCCAACACTGGGAGACGCTCCTTCTCCGGTGACCCGCCCTTGCCCTCAACCCACACTGGGGAGGACGTGGTGACCACGCCATTCGCCACTCAACCCACACTGGGAGATGCGGTGACCCGCCCTGTGCCATCAACTCACACTCAGCGACGCGGTGACCCCGCTCCTTGCCCGCAAACCCCCACCACTGGGAGATGCGGTAGACCCACCCTTACCCTCAAACTCCACACTTGGGAGGAGCGTGGCTGACCCTTGCCCCTCTCCTTGCCTCAACCCCACACTTGGGAGAGGCCGGTGGACCCACACCCACCCTTCACCCTCAACTCACACTGGGGAGTACGTGGTGACCCGCCCTCTGCCCCTCAACCCCACACTGGGAGATGCGGTGACCCGCCCTTAGCCCTCAACTCAAACTAGCAGTGGCGCGGTGATCCGCGCTTGCCCTCAACCCACACGGGAGATTGCGGTGGGACCCACCACTTTGCGCTCTCAACTCAACACTGGGAGATGCCCCCCCACAGCGTGACCCGCCCTTACCCTCAACCCATTACATGGGAGATCGTGGTGACGCCGACCCTTGGCCCGTCAAATCCCACACTGGGAGATGGGCGGTGACCCACCCTTTTGGGGGGTGCCCTCAACCCCACACTGGAGATCCCGGTGGTACCCGGACCCTTGCCCTCCACCCATCACTGGGGAGCTTGCGGTGCACACGCCCTTCGCCCTCAAAACTCACAACTAGCAGACGCGGTGACCACCCCCGGCCCTTGCCCTCAATCCAACACTGGGAGACGTAGTGACCCGCCCTTGCCCTCAACCACACACTGGGGAGGACGTGGTTGACCCGCCCTTACCCTCAACCCACACTGGGAGATGCGGTGACCCGCCCTTTCCCCTCAACTTCACACTGGGCAGATGCGAGTAACCCGCCCTTACCCCTCAACCCACACGGGAGATCGCAGGTGACCCGCCCTTCCCTCAACCCCCCCACACTGGGAGGCGTCGGGACCCGCCCGTTGCCCTCAAACCACACCACTGGGAGCCCGCCCCCCCCCCCCGGTGAGCCCGCCCTTGCCCTCAAACCCACACTCGGTTAAGATGCGGTAACCCGCCCTTTTACCTTAACTACACACTGGCGAGATGAGGTGACCCGCCCTTGCCCTTGCAACCCACCACTGGGAGATGTGGGTTTGACCCGCGCTTACCCTTACAATCCTCACACTGGGAGATGCGGTTGACCCGCCCTGGCCCTCACAACTCCCACCACTGGGAGATGCGGTGACCCGCCTTGCCCTCAATCTCACACTGGGAGACGCGGTGACCGACCACCATTGCCCTTCAAACCACACACGGGGAAGACGCCGGTGACCCCCGCCCTTTTACCCTCAAACCGACACTGGGAGACGCGCGTGGACCCGCCCTCTTACACCTCAACCCACACTGGTGGGGACGCGGGGAGCCCGCCCTTTGCCCTCAACCCACACCTGGGAGACGCGTTGACCCGCCCTGGCCCTCCAACCCACCACGGGAGAGTCCGGTGACCCGCCCTCGCCCTCAAACCCACTATGGGAGAGGCGGTGACCCGCCCTGGCCCTCAACCCACACTAGGGAGTCCGTGGTGACCCGCCCTTGCCCTCAAACCCACACTAGCAGAACGCGGGGACCCGCCCTTTTACCCTTCACCCCCCCTCCCCCCCACACTGGGAGATGCGGTGACCCGCCCTTGCTCTCAACCCACACTGGGAGACGCGGTGACCCGCCTTTGCCCTCAACCCACTATGGGAGAGGCGGTGACCCGCCCTTGCCCTCAACCCACACTGGGAGACGTGGTGACCCGCCCTTTGCCTCAACCCACTCTGGGAGATGCGGTGACCCGCCCTTTTACCCTCAACCCACACTGGGAGACGCGGTGAACCGCTCTTGCCCTCAACCCACACTGGGAGACGCGGTGACCCGCCCTTGCCCTCAACCCACACTGGGAGACGTGGTGACCCGCCCTTACCCTCAACCCACACTGGGAGACGCGGTGACCCGCCCTTTTACCCTCAACCCACACTGGGAGATGCGGTGACCCGCCCTTGCCCTCAACCCACACTGGGAGACGCGGTGACCCGCCCTTGCCCTCAACCCACTATGGGAGAGGCGGTGACCCGCCCTTGCCCTCAACCCACACTGGGAGACGTGGTGACCCGCCCTTGCCCTCAACCCACTCTGGGAGATGCGGTGACCCGCCCTTTTACCCTCAACCCACACTGGGAGACGCGGTGAACCGCTCTTGCCCTCAACCCACACTGGGAGACGCGGTGACAGCCCTTGCCCTCAACCCACACTGGGAGACGTGGTGACCCGCCCTTACCCTCAACCCACACTGGGAGACGCGGTGACCCGCCGTTGCCCTCAACCCACACTGGGAGACGTGGTGACACGCCCTTATCCTCAACCCACACTGGGAGACACGGTGACCCACCGTTGCCCTCAACCCACACTGGGAGACGCGGTGACCCGCCCTTACCCTCAACTGACACTGGGAGACGCGGTGACCCGCCCTTGCCCTCAACCCACACTGGGAGATGCGGTGACCCGCCCTTGCCCTCAACCCACACTGGGAGATGCGGTGACCCGCGCTTACCCTCAACCCACACTGGGAGATGCGGTGACCCGCCCTTGCCCTCAACCCACACTGGGAGATGCGGTGACCCGCGCTTACCCTCAACCCACACTGGGAGACGTGGTGACCCGCCCTTGCCCTCAACCCACACTGGGAGATGCGGTGACCCGCCCTTGCCCTTAACCCACACTGGGAGATGCGGTGACCCGCGCTTACCCTCAACCCACACTGGGAGATGCGGTGACCCGCGCTTACCCTCAACCCACACTGGGAGATGCGGTGACCCGCCCTTGCCCTCAACCCACACTGGGAGATGCGGTGACCCGCGCTTACCCTCAACTCACACTGGGAGACGCGGTGACCCGCCCTTGCCCTCAACTCACACTAGCAGACGCGGTGACCCGCCCTTACCCTCAACTCACACTAGCAGACGCGGTGACCCGCCCTTGCCCTCAACCCACACTGGGAGACGTGGTGACCCGCCCTTACCCTCAATCCACACTGGGAGACGCGGTGACCCGCCCTTGCCCTCAACCCACACTGGGAGATGCGGTAACCCGCCCTTTTACCCTTAACCCACACTGGGAGATGCGGTGACCCGCCCTTGCCCTCAACCCACACTGGGAGATGCGGTGACCCGCGCTTACCCTCAACTCACACTGGGAGATGCGGTGACCCGCCCTTGCCCTCAACCCACACTGGGAGATGCGGTGACCCGCCCTTGCCCTCAACCCACACTGGGAGATGCGGTGACCCGCCCATGCCCTTAACTCACACTGGGAGACGCGGTGACCCGCCCTTACCCTCAACCGACACTGGGAGACGCGGTGACCCGCTCTTACCCTCAACCCACACTGGGAGACGCGGTGACCCGCTCTTACCCTCAACCCACACTGGGAGACGCGGTGACCCGCTCTTACCCTCAACCCACACTGGGAGACGCGGTGACCCGCTCTTACCCTCAACCCACACTGGGAGACGTGGTGACACGCCCTTACCCTCAACCCACACTGGGAGATGCGGTGAACCGCCCTTGCCCTTAACCCACACTGGGAGACGCGGTGACCCGCTCTTACCCTCAACCCACACTGGGAGACGCGGTGACCCGCTCTTACCCTCAACCCACACTGCGAGACGTGGTGACACGCCCTTACCCTCAACCCACACTGGGAGACGCGGTGACACGCCCTTACCCTCAACTCACACTGGGAGATGCGGTGACCCGCCCTTACCCTCAACCCACACTGGGAGATGCGGTGACCCGCCCTTGCCCTCAACCCACACTGGGAGATGCGGTGACCCGCCCTTACCCTCAACCCACACTGGGAGATGCGGTGACCCGCCCTTGCCCTCAACCCACACTGGGAGATGCGGTGACCCGCCCTTACCCTCAACTCACACTGGGAGACGCGGTGACCCGCTCTTGCCCTCAACCCACACTGGGAGACGCGGTGACCCGCCCTTGCCCTCAACCCACACTGGGAGACGCGGTGACCCGCCCTTACCCTCAACCCACACTGGGAGACGCGGTGACCCGCCCTTGCCCTCAACCCACACTGGGAGATGCGGTGACCCGCCCTTTTACCCTCAACCGACACTGAGAGACGCGGTGACCCGCCCTTGCCCTCAACCCACACTGAGAGACGCGGTGACCCACCCTTGCCCTCAACCCACACTGGGAGACGCGGTGACCCGCCCTTGCCCTCAACTCACACTGGGAGACGCGGTGACCCGCCCTTGCCCTCAACCCACACTGGGAGACGTGGTGACACGCCCTTACCCTCAACCCACACTGGGAGACGTGGTGACCCGCCCTTACCCTCAACCCACACTGGGAGACGTGGTGACCCGCTCTTACCCTCAACCCACACTGGGAGACGCGGTGACCCGCTCTTACCCTCAACCCACACTGGGAGACGTGGTGACCCGCCCTTACCCTCAACCCACACTGGGAGACGCGGTGATCCGCACTTACCCTCAACCCACACTGGGAGACGTGGTGACCCGCCCTTACCCTCAACCCACACTGGGAGACGCGGTGACCCGCCCTTACCCTCAACCCACACTGGGAGACGCGGTGACCCGCCCTTGCCCTCAACCCACACTGGGAGACGTGGTGACCCGCCCTTACCCTCAACCCACACTGGGAGACGTGGTGACCCGCCCTTGCCCTCAACCCACACTGGGAGACGTGGTGACCCGCCCTTGCCCTCAACTCACACTAGCAGACGCGGTGACCCGCTCTTGCCCTCAACCCACACTGGGAGACGTGGTGACCCGCCCTTACCCTCAACTCACACTGGGAGACGTGGTGACCCACCCTTGCCCTCAACCCACACTGGGAGATGCGGTGACCCGCCCTTGCCCTCAACCCACTCTGGGAGAGGCGGTGACCCGCCCTTGCCCTCAACCCACACTGGGAGACGTGGTGACCCGCCCTTGCCCTCAACCCACTCTGGGAGATGCGGTGACCCGCCCTTTTACCCTCAACCCACACTGGGAGACACGGTGAACCGCTCTTGCCCTCAACCCACACTGGGAGACGCGGTGACCCGCCCTTGCCCTCAACCCACACTGGGAGACGTGGTGACCCGCCCTTACCCTCAACCCACACTGGGAGACGCGGTGACCCACCGTTGCCCTCAACCCACACTGGGAGACGTGGTGACCCGCCGTTGCCCTCAACCCACACTGGGAGACGTGGTGACCCGCCGTTGCCCTCAACCCACAGGCGAAGCTCTGAATCACGGACAGTTTGAGAAAAGCCAGTCGTTCCCATTCCGTCAGTACGTCTAGAACGAAAGCATAATCTTTTAATTGAAGGAGAATAGCAATCCCCTCTCTGATGGACAGACTAGGAAAGGCAGCCTAACTCCCAAGCATACGCTACCCATCAGCTAGTCCCAAACGCCGTGTTCTAATTGTGCGATGCGCATGCCTACTTCGCGGAAGTCGCTATATCGCGTAAGTGATTTTGGGGGTTTGCCAAGTATTCGAAGTTCCAAGGAGACATCTGTGAATGTGTGCCTGAAGTCTGATGTACGCTTCGACGATGTAGCCAATGTTGTGTCCTCATTGGCTGGTTAGAGAGAGATCTTTTGTACCTGGAGGCTAGTTCCTTTCTGTAACACAAATAAACAACAACTGTCCGCCTCTTTTTCTCCATTGCGCACGCAGAACGCTCGTTTTTTATATATAAATATTTACACATTTACCAAGAAACCGTAACCAAAGAACACTATTAATATATCGATGCTATATGCGGGATACATCAATAGTTCATTTAATATGCTACATGATTGAAATCGAAATATGGGTCAGAGCAGCCTGCCCAAGTTCGGGCCGAAGTGCTACGTGATACCACATTTCTTATCACGTAGCTTAGTCGGTTGGGTAGCCAATTATGGCAGTGACATAATCACGATATCATCACATTCAGTTACGGCCTATTCGTATGCAGGAGTCTTCGTTCACAAAATTACGTAAGTCCACTTCGCTCCTTATTCACTTACCATGACTATTTACAACGCACCTTGATACCGAGACAAAACTCCACAGGTAAGAGAGACAGAAAAAAAAGTTCTGAGATCCCAGTCAGGGATTGAACCAACGACCTTCCGAAGGTTTATAAGCAGAGTCCATATGCAGACACACACACCCTCCCCCCCACTCCACTCCCCACTCCCAAGTGGCTGACAATGAATATTTTCCTGAAGCCAATCCTTCTAGCGATTGTGATCCACGCCATGGATATGATGCAATTTCAATTCCGATACGCATGACTGTAATGTGAATTTCCCTAGTACCTTGAAAGTGCCGTCAGTGTGATGTGTTTTTCTATGCACATCCCAGTCTCTAGTGCTGGTTGTTATACTACTGAATGCATTTTTGGTAAACAGAATTGATTTATGCATATTATCTGCAATTATCTTACTTTCTTCTTTGCTCTATCCCATCTCTCTCAAATCCGACTTTTTCTTCCATCTGCCCTTTATTTTTTCCCCAATATATTTTCCATTCCTCTCTCGGTCTTCTTCCAGTTTGCATTATCGTACAGGAGCAAAGGTTATCACTGAGTTATTAACTCGAAATGGACGTTAGAATAATTATACAGCATCGCTCAAGTCTGTGCCATCCTAGATTAAAGCGCTGTTTCAGCATGCTGCTCTTATCATGTCTGCATGGAAACAAAGTAAAACAGCTTGAGGAAACCTCTGCTTTCGTCATTATTCAACGGCGGATCCGATAACAGTTTGGCCCATGACAGCATTTGCGATTTAATCTCGACACTTCGAAATGAGACTGCCACACCGCGAAACGCGCAAAATACTCGGTCAACTGATTGCGTCTTTGCATTTTTTTTGTCTAGCTGCATCTCTCACTGGACCTCACAATAAAAGAAGCGACGATTCTTCATCGGTTGCGTGCAGTATCTTCTGCTTCGAAAGGGAAAAAAGCGCTTGTCGTTGAAATTTCAAGCGGGGTGAAATCATCTCAGATTAAAGCCAAGTTGTTCATTTTAGTTTTGCCTGCAAAAGACTGTGTGCCACACGGGGAAGCTCATCAAAAGACTAGTTGGAAAAGCTTCTGAAGACGGGCCACACTAGTGGACTCGCCTGAGGAGAGGGGTGTGGGAAAGACAGCCAAGCTGGCGGGCCACACAAGTCAGTGGGCCAAAATATCGGATTGGCAAGCGATCTTGATCGGTTAATCTGCAGTGATTTTCCAGTGATTCACACACAGAAGGACACAATATAATGAAGACTCGAGAAAAAGAACTTGTATAAACGCAGTCAATCAGATGCTATGGCCCGCTAATTTGTGTGGCCAGCTTGGTGTCTTTTCCACACCCCTCTCCTCGGACGAATCCATTATTGTGGCCCGTCTCCAGAAGCTTTTCCGACTAGTTGTTGACATTTTTAACGATTTAAAATATATCAGTCCGGACACTCACATGCACAAATACACATGATGACAGCAGTGATCTCTGTCCTATCCAAACAAAAGACAAAGGACGAAATTCGATGCAAACGAATTAAGACATCACTTCTGCGTTTTGTGGATTGTTGAGCCACATGTCCGTATAGTGAGAGAAACGAAATGGATAATGAAAGACATGAAAAACATTTATCTCAAGGGTGCTGAAAAAATAATCAAGATGAATGGCATATTAAGCTAGCAAGTGTGAAAGAAAAGTCAGTGAGAAAAAGAAATGTAGGCTGGCTTTTTAGGCCTGATTAAGCACGGAGGAGAAGAAGTTGATTTCTGTCTCATTGTTAAGGACGGCGAAGCTGACCTGTCTTGTCTTGTCCTGTCCTCCTCATTTGTGAGATCATCTCTCGCTCCATCGTCAGGTCTATGTCACCTTGGGAAAAAGATTTTTCCCACCGGAATGTCTTCCAGAATGAAGTGACTTCTTCAGAAGGATTTAAGAAATAAGGTGTGGTACTTTTAAGTGTGCATGCGTTCCGTAGCAGATTTCGCCAGAAGAAAGAGAGACAGCCTAAAGGTGACAAGACTCAATTTGAATTGAGAGAATGAACCTGGACTACAGACCTATTTCCGTCTACAGAGATGACTGCGCAAATACGTCTTTATGGAGATTCGAGGAACCACATTGAAGATGCTAATGATCGCTCTAACAAAACACCGTCAATGTGGCTGGCGTATTGGCCTGTCGATTCATTCCAACAAACGTATTCGGAGGAGACACTAAACAGTGCAGTTTGCTTCTCTCTTTTTTCTTCATATTTTAAAACAAAAAACTCGATTCAATACAAAGTCTCACGATACAGTTGTCATTCCACAAAACGAAAAACTAATCCCTCTACCATCACCATCCCCTCACCAACCCCCATCCCAAACCCTCATCTGCGAACGTGTACAAAAACACCAGTATACCTGTAGACCTCAAACCCAGGAACAACAAAAAATAAGCATGTTCACATCTTCCATTCTGCCCAAACATTAAATACACCAGCATGTATGAACTCACTCCATTTGTCATTACACATATTTAAATTTCGATATTTTTCACAGCAATGTAATCAACCATAATTGTTCTGGGCAGACAGAAAGTGAAATCAACAATATCTGGAAGCATACTATACATTTTCTAATAGTAGATATGCCTTTTATCAAATACAATTACTTGATTCATATTTGCGTCTCCATCCAGTATTTCAAAAACCACATCCACCAGTGTAAAAGTTACTTTCTTACTATATTTTTCCCCGATTACATTACTCAGTTTTACTTATAAGGATATGCATTATTCACACCCATATACGACATGTTCTATTGTTCCAACTTCTGTCTGTCAGACAGAGCATAATTAAATCTAAGTGAATTTCGTCTCTTAAAGGAGACCTCTGACGTGTAACCACCATATAGCACGGCAAACTAATAGTCACGGCGGTCACACTGCTTCACACTTTGGGCTCCTGCGCCTTTAACTAAAAGCACGCCCTAAACCTCGGCTCCCCCACTCCGTCTGGCGAGGAGACCAGTACCCTTGTGACAATGGCCGTTTCATCAGCACTCACACCCCGTCCCAGAGTTCAAGTAGCCAATGAAGGAGGTGCGTAATTGGTCAGCAACCTAATGAGGACGTAGCCAATCAAAATGTAACCAAATTAGAGAAACCCTACACCTCCAGACAAGAGCTGTCCCTGTCGTGTAGACGACCAGATAAGAGTCAAGAAAACGGCCCCTGTGGGAAGAAAGGGACACAAGTGTACTTGTCTGTGGGTACAAAGTGGACACAAGTACTTGCCAGATGGGAAGAAGCTGGCAGAGAGAAAACCAAAGTCATCAGTATAAGGAGAAAAAAAGAGGAGGAGGAAGAAAAAGAGGAGGAAGAAGAAAAAGAGGAGGAGGAGGGAGGTGGAGAGAGGAGGAGAGAAAAGGAGGAGGGAAGATGAGGAAGAGGGAGGAGGAGGGAGGAGGAGGAGGAGGGAGAGGGAGGAGGAGGGAGAGGGAGAAAGAGGGAGAGGGAGGAGAAGGAGCAGAAGCAGGAGGAGGAGCAGATGCAGAAGGAGGAGAAGGAGCAGGAGCTTTTCTGCTTTTATTTCTTTCTGGCCCCCCTTTCTGCTTCTGTCTGCCTGTCTGTCTGTCTGTCTGTCTGTCTGTCTGTCTGTCTGTCTGTCTGTCTGTCTGTCTGTCTGTCTGTCTGTATGTCTGTCTGTCTGTCTACACTTCGCTCCATGTGCCTCTCTCTCTCTCTCTCTCTCTCTCTCTCTCTCTCTCTCTCACCCTCTCCCTCTCTCCCTCTCCGTCTCCCTCTCTCTCTCTCTCTCTCTCTCACCCTCTCCGTCTCCCCCCCTCTCTCTCTCTCTCTCTCTCTCTCTCTCTCTCTCTCTCTCTCTCTCTCTCAGGACCTATTCTGGCAACTAACAACTTGTAACAACCACATGATGTATTTTGATGTTGTGTTTTATTTATTTGATAATAGCTAAGCAACCAGAAAATAATTTTTAAAATGCACATAGTCTTGATTATCTATTGTCTGAACTCCCTTTCTGACTTGTAGTTGCCCCGTTACACCCATGTTTGGATGTACTCTTTAATGCGAAGATGTATCGTCGGTCTTAATGCCTGTCTGTGTGTCTGTCTGTCTGTCTGTCTGTCTGTCTCTCTCTCTCTCTCTCTCTCTCTCTCTCTCTCTCTCTCTTTCCTCTCAGTCTTCTCTCAATCTTTTCTCAATCTCCCCCCCCCCCTTGTTGATAATGTATTTAAATTAAACTTGGTGAAGGCAATTGACCGCTTTCTAATGGCCATAGATTCAATATCATAATTACGAGTATGATTTTGTCAAGATATTTAAATATTTTAAGTATTAACCAAATGCACGTACAGTGTGTATTTAGGACAAATTTGCCTCTCAATCTGTACATAGGGAACTTATGGTCAACTTCTTTGCCGAATGAGAGTTTTCGCCTGTCAATAAGTTTCTCGATTCTCAACTCGCAGCACTTAATCGACGAAATTCCTTATGTCCGTAATGTTTATATCTGTCTTGTACAGACCGGCTTTTGTTGTATTGAAATTATGCAATTCGTTTTTATACATGTACATTTATGTTTTTGGTTTTAGGTTTTCCTTTGCCATGGAATGGCACGTTTAGTTGCATCTTATGTACTGTATTTATCTGACGGGTCGTCGGCCGAAATAAATAAATCAATAAAATCAATCTCTCTCTCTCTCTCTCTCTCTCTCTCTCTCTCTCTCTCTCTCTCTCTCTCTCTCTCTATCTATCTATCTATCTCCATGCTCGTTTCACTCTCTGTGGTCTCTAACAACCACATCAAAGAAAAAGTCTCTGTTCAAAGGCGTGACGACCACGCAGCACCATTTCCTCATGGCCCTAGCTTTCCAGCCAAGAGGCTATCGACTACGAAATATACTCCGCTTCGACACCCCTTTCATGTCGTTCCGCAGTTGCGTTCACTTGGCATTTAATGAGCCCGTGGCATTTGGCATTTGCTCATAGTTTATCACACATCAATAGACGAATACATCTCCCACCAGGAAGCAGCCAAATAATTTCAGGCTGCGTGTTTTACGTCAAGACTGCCGACGATAGCCAAGCAGTGTGTAAAGGCTGATTATTTCTACAGCTTCATTGGGGCATCTCGTCCCAGGATCCGTAAGGAGACGTGTGACAACAGTCTCCGTCTAGAGCGGAGGACTTGACATCTCCAGCAGGAAGACGGTGGCCAGAAGGAGAAGACGAAAGAGTCCGTTCTGTATTGCATATCAGAACATTCCTCCCAGCAGCGACGGGTGGGAGAAAGAGAACCCCTGCAACCCCTGATTCACAGCTGCAGGAGGATATCTTTATAGTGTGTGTGTGTCCGTCGTAAGTTCTTTTAGCTAACAGACTATTTTGCACCTCCGTTCTTTGCCAGCTTTCCTTTTCCTATATCTGTCTTTGACCGATATTTTAAAATAAATTCCATTCCATTTCGCGATCGTGTATGAGTTCTGTGTTTGTTTGGTGTCTTTTTTTACACCGTTGCAGCCATGACAACGATCACTCCAACCACGAATAATAAGCATCCATCCCCATTTGAGCACTTAACAAATCGCTGTGTATGTTGAGAACGACAATGTTTCCCCGCTGTTCTGGAATGTTCTTAGGTAGGAAAGTGGCAGGAAGGCAGAGAGGAATGGAAGAGGGCAAAATGAGGGGAAGGGTAGGCATTACATGGAGCAGGTAGTGGTTGTATTAGAGTGTAAGAAAAGACGTGGGTTTGGGTGATTAACAAACAATTTTGATTTCTCGATTCTTTTATTATAATTACATGTTGAACATAGTTAACTCTCTCTAACTCTCTCTCTCTCTCTCTCTCTCTCTCTCTCTCTCTCTCTCTCTCTCTCTCTCTCTCTCTCTCTCTCTCTCTCTCCCTAACAAACAACACAACCACTCACCACTACCTTGTTCCTGACTACTCTCTATTCCTTCTGTCTTCCTACTACTTTTCCACCTCTTCTTTCTTCTTCCCTACTCACGCAGTTTTCTTCCTCGACCTCCTCCTTGTCCTCCTCCTCCTCCTCCTCCTCCTCCTCCTCCTCCTCCTCCTCCTCCTCCTCCTCCTCCTCCTCGTCCTGCTCCTCGTCCTGCTCCTCCTCCTCCTCCTCCTCGTCCTGCTCCTCGTCCTGCTCCTCCTCCTCCTCCTCCTCGTCCTCCTCCTCGTCCTCCTCCTGCTCCTCCTCCTCCTCCTTCTTCTCCTCCTCCTCCTCCTCCTCCTCCTCCTCCTCCTCCTCCTCCTCCTCCTCCTCCTCCTCCTTCTCCTCCTCCTCTTCCTCCTCCTCTTCCTCCTCCTCATTCTTCTCCTCATCCTCCTCTTCCTTCTTCTCCTCCACCTCCCACCTTCTTCTCCACCTCTTTTCTCCCCTCTCCTCCTCTACCTCCCTCAAATCAATTCTCTTCAATTTCTTCCACCTCCAATACCCACGTATCCTCCCATGCACACATATTCGCGTTTTGGGCAGACCGTAGCCCCGTCAGCGGTGGGGTCGAGACACGGGTTCACCATTGAGTTGAGACACGCAGAGAGGGCGGGGAAGTGTGGGGCAAGTATGACCAGCTTTCGATGAGGGAGTGCCGAGGGGGAGGCTCGATAGCCCAAGTCCACATAGTCTGTTCAGCACAGAATGATAGAGGAACCGCCGCGCTGCACATGAGCAGCGAAGAAGGAAGCTCATGCCGGTTTTCTCAGGAATCACGACGCCAGGAAATATGACCAGCGAGGGCCTGGTAATGGAATCAATAAGGGCAGAGATGAACTGGTCAAACAATGAACAACGTACAATCCACTTTCTCAGCCTTCACTTCCCCACACGCGTTCGAGAGAGAACTATAGGGAGTGTGCGCCAAGGCAATAGTCGAAGTGATGCCTTCCGCCGATCACCGCGTGCCCGACGGAAAAGCAGAAAGTTAAATAATCATGTAGAGCTCTAGAAAGTCCTTTCGGACACGCTACTCCAAGGAAAGGATGCATTGCCGTGATGCTATGCTTTTCCGATGAAAAAAAAGAGAGAAAAATTCAACTTTGTCGTCTTTAATGCATGCACATGAACAAGGGCGAAATTAGTATAGGAGATTTCTATTCGCCGATCACAAAGAGAACGTTGCCCAGGAAGCAACACGCGTTGGCAATAAAGTTCGAGGGTCACAGGAATTTTAAAGCAGAAAGCCCTGATCGAACTATTCCCATTGGTTACCCGTCTGCATCCCCTGTGTGGGTCACGGGTACGGACAGGGGCGCGTTGCTTACGCTGGGAACCTTGCAAGATCTTGCGAGGTATAAGCCGGTGTCAACAAGGGTCCACATGATGAAAGTAGTTATAAAGGCAGTCAAATGTATTACACGTGTTGACACCAGCCTGTAATTTGCCAACTAGGTAGCTAAGCAACGCGCCCATGATCCACTGTGTCTCACTTCACGACTGATAGAAAGGAAATAAAGCGGGAAATAAAATCTTGACTTTATCTCACTCCAGCTTACACAAGTGATTTCGGTAGCCATCTTACTTTGTCTAAAAAGCCTGACGGGTCATGATGCCTCATCTATCCATTCATCCATCCACACGTCATCAATATATCCATCCACACACACATCATCAATATATCCATCCACACACACATCATCAATATATCCATCCACACACACACACACACACACACACACACACACACACACACACACACACACACACACACACACACTCCCACCCATCCATCATTCCATTCGTCTATCCATCCATTCATCCGTTCTTCCATCCATCTATCCATACATCCACCCATTCATACATCCACCCATTCATGCATCCATCCAGCTATCCATCCATCCATTTATCTACCTATCATCTAGACAGCCAGCCAGCTAGTCAAGCAGACAGCCAACTACCCATACACCCATCCATCCACTCAATCCTATCGCCGCCCTACCCCTCACCCATCCCACTATCCATCCATCCATCCATCCATCCATCCATCCATCCATCCATCCACCCACCCATCCATCCATCCATCCATCCATCCATCCATGCATCCATCCATCCATCCATCCATCCATCCACTCAATCCCATCGCCGCCCTACCCCTCACCCATCCCACTATCCATCCATCCATCCATCCATCCAATCATCCATCCACCCACCCATCCATCCATCCATCCATCCATCCATCCATCTATCCATCCATCCATCCATTCAACCATCCATCCATCCATCCATCCATCCATTTATCTACACGCCATCACCGATTATCAGAACATGTCAGATTCTCTAAGTCCATCCATCCATCCATCTACCTGCCCTCCCACCCATCCATCCATCCATCCATTCGTCCGTTCGTCCATCCATCCATCTATCTGCCCTCCCACCCATCCATCCATCCATCCATTCGTCCGTCCGTCCATTCATCCATCCATCCATCTATCTGCCCTCCCACCCATCCATCCATCCATCCATTCGTCCGTCCGTCCATTCATCCATCCATCCATCCACACGTCATCACCGAATATCTGAACATGTCAAGTTCTGCAAGTGTGGGCACTGCCTTTGTGGACAAAGCAAACTTGCAGCGCGGGCGTGCTTCACAGAGCCGAAGACGCTGGTGGAAGATGAGCCACTGGATTTCCAAAAGACAAAACCGAAATGGCCTCTGAAGTGTTTGCTTTTTTGTCAAACTGAGAAACGGCGACGCCGAGAGTGTGTTATCCTTCAATAAACCAGGAATTTCTACACCTCCATGTAAATCTCGTTGTCATTTTTAGATTATCGTTAGAGTTGGGAGGTGGAGAGAGCGGAAACACGTGACTTGAGGCGTGTTTCCCATGGCTAGCAAAGGCAACCAAAAAGGCGTTGCCAGTCTGCCTTTCTTTGTATTTGTTTAAAACTTTAATGTGCTTGCTATAATAATAATAATAATAATAATAATAATAATAATAATAATAATAATAATAATAATAATGTGTGGATTTATATTGCGCCTTACCATGAGTTAAGACATGCTCAAGGCGCATACATACACAACCATTACAATACTCAATAACAGTCAATCACCTCAAAGGTAACTTAATAAACCTAATAACATAGGAGTCAGACATTCACTTCAGGCATTCGACAAACTGATGTACAGCGTCACCGCTTAACCATGAAACTGGGGAGAGGGGGAGGAGAGACAGGAGGGTGGTAGGGGGCTTAGGCAAGCTAGTACAAAGAGAACAGTGAGGGGAGGAAGATGAAGAAATTTAGACAGGATCAGGGAACGATTTCCAGAAGAGGTGAGTTTTGAGAGCAGAGCGAAAGGTCGAGGGAGACGTAGAGTGACGAACAGAGGCGGGGAGGTCATTCCAGATAGAGGGAGCCTGATAAAAGAAAGAGCGTTCACCAAATTTTGTTTTAACTGGAGGGTCCTCCGGGAACCTGAGGATTCTTGTGTCTGCGGAAGAGCGTAACTGTCTAGCGGGTGTGTAGGTGCGCATGGGTTTAGAGAGATATTGAGGAATCATACAGGATTCGGTATCAAAACGGGGACACAAAAAGCAGTCAGTGCCTGGTTTTGGAGACGGATTTATTGCATGAGCTGACTGAAAGGACGCTGCACATAATTACAGCGGTTATTAAGAAACAGAAATAAATAGCCGGGTGCTCGTTTTTGATTTCCTTTGACATGATGTGGCAAAAGATGCATAAAGTCGCTGGAATGAAACATCAGAAAACACACGTGTTTGATCAGATTTTTGTCGAATTTGAGTTTTAGCTTTTTCTAACCCCTGAGACTTTTTTTCAATGTCTCCGAGAGTTTTGAAGATTATTACAGGTTATTTTTTAAAAAGTCCTAATTCACAGTCTTAGAGAATTGTTCACCATTCCGTGCGGTCTGAAAAGCACTGATTCTGCGCTGGTTGAATCGACGGTTTGAATCTCCCACGACATCATAACTAGTGTATTTTACGTAAATCTGAATTTTTCAATCTTGTTTAGGTTCGCATTAATCACTCTCGTTTCATCCTGTCGTAGAATAACTGTGTAAAACGCATTTGACCCCCGGTACTAAGGGCTTTTTACACTCACTGGCTCTGTCAACTTCACTGGCGGTTTTCTCAAAATGACTTTAGCCTGGCTTGTCATGCACGATCATGTACGTAACCTAATCCAGAAAAAGTTACATAAAACCGGATTTCGATATTCTGAGGTTATTTAACACGCACATCTAGAGCTGTTAATCGGCGGAAGAGTGACATAAATTGGATAATTCAAATTGAAGTTATAGGTGATTATAATCAACCATCCACGAGAGGAGGAGGCGGTGAAATGGGGAGATGGGGAGGAGAAGTGGGGGTGGGAATGGGGGGTGGGGGTAGTGGAGAAAGGGTAGAGTAGGGGGTAGGCTGGGGGGTGGGGTGGTAAAGGGGTAAAGTGGAGGGAGGGCATCTCAACGTCAGCTGATACAATATTCGTGGATATTTTCACATAATTATACAACAGCATACTTGAAAATATCAACTACTAGAAAATAAGTGCTATATTGCAACACTTTCCAATTAATTGACACCAAGAAGTGTGCGTTTTACGTCCCTCTTTGAACGCACTACGTCCCAATTTGAACGTCGTACGCTACACTAGTAACGTACTACGTCACAAAATCCAAGTGACGGGACCTGCTTTTGATCAGTACAGTAAGCGACCTCATAAATCGGTTTCAATCAAACAGTTTCATTCTCCTCAGCAAAAACAAAAAGTGTATATCAAACAAGACGTACAGACTGAACATATTATCATTGCTCTATTGCTTCTGAAAAAAAACCACTTGGCACTTTGCATTTAATGATAATGAGACCCCCTGTTGGTTGGAGATAAGACTTGAACCTCCGCGATACCATACGCGTTTCGTATAAGGCGAACCCATTGGAAAATCGCGCCTTGACTTGCTATCATTCTAGCCAACTCCGATGATGTTTTAATCAATGGCCTCACGTAGCCTACAAAGACTGATGGGCCATAAAACTCCATCCACCCAAGCATTCATCAAACGATCCATCCATCCGTCCGTCCAACCAACCAATCATCCATCCATCCATCCATCCATCCATCCATCCATCCATCCATCCATCCATCCATCCATCCACCCGCCACCCAACCATCCATCCATCCATCCATCCATCCATGCATCCATCCATCCATCCATCCATTCATCCATCCTCCATCCATCCATCCGTCCAACCATCTATCCGTCCATCCTCCATCTTTTAAGTAATTTGTGTCAAATATGTTCGAAAATATGTTTTTCATATCACTTTGTGGCACATTCAATATAGAATATGACTGTATGCTTTGTATCCGGTGAAAATATGTATTTTCTTGTTTACAAATTGCGAGGAGGGCACACACTGTCAGATGTCATAATGAGGTATGAGAACTTCAAATGCAAATTTCTCAGTTTCCGTGTTTTCACCAATGTGTGTTAGTTTCACCAATATGTGTTAGTTTCACCAATGTGTGTTAGCTTCACCAATGTGTGTTAGTTTCACCAATGTGTGTTAGTTTCACCAATGTGTGTTAGTTTCACCAATGTGTGTTAGTTTCACCAATGTGTGTTAGTTTCACCAATGTGTGTTAGTTTCACCACTGTGTGTTAGCTTCACCACTGTGTGTTAATTTCACCAATGTGAGTTAGTTTGACCACTGTGTGTTAATTTCACCAGTGTGTGTTAGATTCACCACTGTGTGTTAGTTTCACCAATGTGTGTTAGTTTCACCAGTGTGTGTTAGATTCACCACTGTGTGTTAGTTTCACCAATGTGTGTTAGTTTCACCAATGTGTGTTAGTTTCACCAATGTGTGTTAGTTTCACCAGTGTGTGTTAGTTTCACCAATGTGCGTTAGTTTCACCACTGTGTGTTAGTTTCACCACTGTGTGTTAGTTTCACCAATGTGTGTTAGTTTCACCAATGTGTGTTAGTTTCACCAGTGTGTGTTAATTTCACCAGTGTGTGTTAGTTTCACCAATGTGTGTTAGTTTTACCAGTGTGTGTTAATTTCACCAGTGTGTGTTAGTTTCACCAATGTGTGTTAGTTTCACCAATGTGTGTTAGTTTCACCAATGTGTGTTAGTTTCACCAATATGTGTTAGTTTCACCAGTGTGTGTTAATTTCACCAGTGTGTGTTAATTTCACCACTGTGTGTTAGTTTCACCAGTGTGTGTTAGTTTCACCAGTGTGTGTTAATTTCACCAGTGTGTGTTAATTTCACCACTGTGTGTTAGTTTCACCAGTGTGTGTTAATTTCATACATTACATGCGCATCTCCGTACTCCAGAGTTTGACTTCTTTAAAACTTGGCATAGATGGTTCGTGTAGCCTGCTTCATGGGATGACCCATGATCAAAACTATATCTTTCTGTATGTCAACGTTACATGACTTTGAATATGTAGTTAGAGACTGTATGTATGTAACTTCAGATGTGAAATTGTGTTAAAATAAATGCTCAGAGTAGTTTTCTTTATTTTAGGTAAGAACATGCTACCCCTAGTACTGTACATTTGTGCTGAATTACAAGTTTCCATAATCAGCTCCTTTTCTGGTATTATATTTCAAAAACTGGCAAATACCTGTTGTATCGGCAGCTATATTGGAAAGCTTATTAGCATAATTAATGCAAACACATCACAGGCAGACACCACTTTGAACGTACAACCTTTTGAATAAGAAATTCTAAATTCAGCTGACAAAAAATACATGGCTACTGGGTACAACTACCTCAATGAGAGTTTAAAAGTCGGTTGGGGCTAAGTATTGCAGACATCGAACCACAGATACACAGCGCTCAGTTACGCAATGCTAGTGGAAAATAACTGGTGACCCGGTTGTTAATACCCTAGCATCAGGCGAGTATGGGAATGTATGTGCAGACTTATGAACTGTATAGTCTCCAGGGTGAGGAAATCAGTAAAATGGCGATATAATATCTCCACCCTTCCTTTATGAATGCAAAATAATTGCTGCAAATAAACATGCAGATGCCAACAGAGTCTGGCAGAAACGGGATGTTCATTGTAAATGGGCAACTTCTTGGGAGAAAACATTCTCGAAGCACCTCAACATCACTACCACCGGGAGTGTTGGATGATTCGCAGATTATTCAAAACCTGGAATTGCTGTCATGAATGGTAGCTGTGTCGACTTTTATGGTGCCACGTGTCTCATAATATCCTAACCTATTTCCCCCTCTAATCTGTGGATTATGCCATTTCCAACAAACGAATGTTTTGTCTTCGTTATCCCATGTTTCAATGACGCTGTGTCCTCGTAGAACCCACAAAGCCAAACCTCCAACACATTCAAATTGAACGGGGGAAAAAGGTTATCAGTGAGAGAGAGAGATAGAGAGAGACAGAGAGAGACAGAGAGAGAGAGAGAGAAAGACAGAGAGAGAGAGAGAAAGACACACACACACACACAGAGGAGGAGGAGGAGGAGGAGGAGGAGGAGGGGAGGGGAGGGGGAGGGGAAGGGGGAGGGTGGGGGAGGGGGAGGGGGAGGGGGGATGGGGGAGTTGCGCTTGAGGCGGGGGGCTGGGGGGGCGGGGTAAAGGGTGAGGAAAGGGAGTTGGGTTCGCGGCGGTGAGGATCGGACCTTTATGGGTTGTCCTTGGGTTCCGTTTCGCATCCTAGATCGCGGCTGGGCTGGGCTCTCGGTTCGGGTGGGTGGAAGGTCGGGGGGGCCGTATGATGACTTCCTTGGATTGGATCCCGGGGGTTGTTCAGGGACTGGTGTGTGGAGTCTTTCGAGCTCCGTTGGACTTGGGGCGGTCTGGCATGTCCTCTGGCGTCGGGTGTGATCTTTGCTGGTTGTTGGGCCCTTGAGTGGGAGATTTATATGGTTTTTTGGGGTTAGTCTATGCAGCGCTTATAATCGTGCGGGAGTTGTGGAGGCAGTACTTTCCCTCGGGGCTTCTATTTGTTCAGATGGGATCGTGGTCCCCGGGAATGGGAGGGTAATGCGGTGTGTTGGTAGCGTGGGTTGGTTCCAGGGTAAGACAGGGAGGTTGAGTAGGTTCGAACACGGTTTTTGAGGTTTAGGGAAGCAGGTATCCGTGACTTCGGGATCCTTTTGTGCTTCCTGGTGATGTCTTCATGAGGGCGCGTGGCGGTGATTGTTTCGAACGAGTCCCCGAGTTGCTGTGAAGATTAGGCCGGTGAGGTTCGACTAGGGTAATCGGCTCTGGAGGCCCTCGGTGGCGCGCGTCGTGGGTGGTGTGAGCGCTAGTCCTTTTTTTTGATTATTGGGGGGGTGGCGCGAAGGGGGGACGGTTGGAGCCTGTCTATGGGCCGGGGTGGCTTGGAGGGGGGGGGGGGGAGGGCGGCGAGGGGGAGGAGTGCGCCCGGAGTCAGGATTATGGTGGAATCGTGAGTGAGGCAGTCGAGTGATGCAGGACCGAGCGACGGTGTAGGAGGGTCGAGGGTGGAGGAGAGGAGGAGGAGTAGGTTTAGGCAAGGGAGGAGGAGGAGGAGGAGGAGGAGGAGGAAGAGGAGGAGGAGGAGGACAACGACAACAAGAACGAAAAGAACAATAAGACGAACTACAAGAGGAACGACAAAAGGACCAACAAGAAGATCAAACTAAACAACAAGAAGAGCACCAAGAAGGCTAAAAGAAACTACAACAAGAAAAAGAGTAATCACTATTCGCCTCAAGATGTCAATGAGGAATATAATTAGCTGCAGATTTACAAGTTGACAACCACTGACTGACAGTGACAGCGTATTGCAAACGTTATTCAGCCAAGGACAAATATGAAAAATTAAATCGCCCCGAATGCTTGAAGCATGATTAAGCAGTCCTTTCCCTCGCGACTCCTTGCAGAGGAAGTGATGATAATCGAAATTTTATAGAAATTCCGGGTATTGATATTCGCAGCAGTGGTATTATTACTTCAGGGTGTGTAACAAGGATGGCAAAATATAAAAAAGGTTGTTGTTGGTGGTGGTGGTGGTAGTGGAGGTGGTAGTGGTGGTGGTGG